>JAULBM010310331.1:2602-14156 GCA_032357055.1 Geukensia granosissima | reverse complement strand
TTAATCACCAATAAAGCAATTAAACAAATTCTACCATTCATTTGACAACCAAAGGTAAGATGTCAAATTAATTAATCTCCGGATTATCTGAAGCACCTGGAACAACAGGTAAACATGTTTGTGATTTGACCTCGGGTAATAATTCGAGATACACATTTAATAATGCATTGATTTTCTACATTGGGACCACCATTTTACTTCGAGACAACCGAAGTTTTGACTTATCCAGTTTCGACTTAAAAGGAGTAAAATACAATAGATCAATACGTTTCCAAGTTTGGGACTTTAAAAAAATTTCGACTCATCTGAAGTTTCGACTCATCCGAGTTCGAGACAACGAGAGTCAACTGTAACTAAGTGACATATGAGGAAACTTGTATTCAAAGTCTATTGATTATATACAGTATTCAGAACAATTTCTATTTAGGTTTAAATGTGCAGCTTTTAATTTTTTAGGGTGAATTTGATGATTTATAAGTAGATCTGAAAATCTCACCTCCTTATCCATTTGTTTAGTTCAGTCTGCAATTTTTCATAAAGCTAAAATGCACGGAAACTTAAAATCAACAATGATTGAATAGAAAAACTAGTCATTCTGTTCATTAATTTAGAATTGTTTAATTTAAATTCCTAAACACTAGCAGTTGACATTTCCACTAAGAATGAATGTTACATTGAAATAAATACAGTGGCACATGACTATATTAGGTTCCGAATAACTTCATCAGTTAGAACTAACTAGAGATTGGAGCTAGATGCCCTATAAGGGTACTGAGAGAAGAATGGAACAGTTCAGAAAATTATATACATTTACCCTAAAGCTAAAGAATTTTCCCATTTGAGTGGTGGTTTTATTGCATAGGAAAGTTCTACCATTATAGTAGATTTCATTACAGCAAAACCATTGTGAAAACATTGAACATTGACAAATTTCAACTCTCTACTGTAATATCAACGGAAATTTGTGTAAAATTTTTTTTTAAATCATTGATTCTGAATTGAGTTGTAAAATGCTGAAAATTCTGGAGAATAATCCTTTCATCAGTAATCCAGTAAAAGATAAGTAAAAAAAGGTGTTCTCTTTTTGTTGCTGATTTTGTTTATTACTGTAAACTGGAAAAAAAATATTACAATTTGAATTAAAATATATGAACAATTATTTTTGCTGAAAAAGCTGTTTTTTCTACTCCTGTCATTGGACATAAGGCAGCATATATACAAATGTATTATGATTTGAAATGTTCTAGATTTCAGTAATTAAATCGGATATAGTACGTTTTTTTTTTAAATTCTAACTTCTTCAAACAATGATGATATCAAGTTGAGAAAAAAAATGTACTGGTGGTAGTCCATCCAGGATTTGAATGTTGAATTGTTGAAAATTGTATGGATAGGAGCTGGTGAAACTGAAATGTACCATATAAAATAAAAACAAACGAAATATTTAATAAATGGGTTAAAATCATTATTGATAAAAAAAAAACATTGTGTGGTTTTTCACACGTGGTATGGTTGAGAATTAAACAAGAACAAAAAAATGTGGAAAAAAATTATTGTGATGTCAGTGTCATCATAAGAGATTTACTGGAATGTTTTTTCTGCATTGAGTAGGAGAAAAGATTACTACCATAAATACATAGAATTTGAATGTTGATAAGACAAGTTTTTATATTCCTGAGTTATATAAGGAGGTTCGGGTGTCTAAATAAAAGTCAATAGAATTTTTTTTTATACTTTGTCAAAAGATAACCTATATTGTGCCACTCAAAAAATTATAATCAAACATCTTTTGTTTTTAAGCAACGGCTTGTGCAATATCCTTCATTTTCTGTTGATTATTTAGGGAAAAACTTTATCAGCTAGATGTTTGAAATTCATTAAAGCATGTCTTTAAATTTTTTTTTTTATGAATTATTAACCAAATGAGTGATGGTTAGTTCATTTGAAAACAAAACAAGAGATATTGCAAAAAAATGTAATATAAATTGGAAATGGAAATAATTTTAATAAATTTATCTTGTCTCTTTTTAAAGTCTTATGACTTTGTGTTTTGCCATTTATGCATGACCATTAGCCAGAAATTCAGGCATGGTAAGGAGACTCTTTCGTTTCTGTTCTGTTCAGGTTACCTGATAACCAAAGACCGTTTTTCACCAAGAATGAAATGTGGACTAATCTAATCTTATTTTTAAGTAATGGGATATATGTTGGAAAGATACTTTTTACACTTTTCCAACATTGTTATAAGTAAAAATAACTGATTGTTATCTTTATATTTGGCTTATTCTCATTGGTTACATCATGAACTGTGCTTATCTGATGAAGGTAAATTCAGGAAAGTGCTTTACAGTTAAATTTGGCTGTTGATTATTTGGTTTTAACTTGTGAAAAATGTGAATTGTTTCTTTTTGGCATATTTTCAATATTAAATACACTTTGTCTGCAATTTTTGGAATATGTGTGCAGTAACACACTTCACTTCACATGTTATATTTACATTTTTTTGTGACTGAGCCTTTAATCTGCCAGGATTGGACAGGTGTGAATATTTAAAATCTGCAAATAAGCAGAAATACATAACCTTTCAAACCTTAACACATACCTACTTATACTGTGTTATTATACACAAATTGGACATAGGTTGTCATACAATCTCTTGATTTAAATTTGAATTGAGAAAAACCATTATTGTATTAATGGGATGTATGAAAATAAAAATCTAGATATTTTAAAGTCGAATGGATGGTTTATTTAACTATACCACAGATATTTTGGAAATATCTTCCACCAATCATATTTCAAGCAACTTCTATATGTTTGAGGAAATCTTTGCATATATATAAATCTGGATGGCAGTTATTTATCATCATGCAATTCAATTCTTCAGCATACCTCAATATTTTATAAATAGGAAATAAAAAAATAAAATAAAAATTATGACAATAAACAATTTAAATGATTTGTTGATAAATAAGAGCACTTGAAAGGGGCTGAAAATAATTTTGGATGTTTAAATATATAGAATAGAAAGACTTGCCTATGCCTGTAAAATTTTATCTTTACCTCTTACTGATATTTCTCAGTTTCTAGTTCACCATGATTGTTATACTTGCTTTTAAGTTCCCTCTGAATGATGTTCCTGGTTTAGAAGTGAAATATTGATGATTTTGTTAGTTAAAGACTTGTTGAAAAGCAACAAAAAATTATTCATTACGTTAGTTTAATGTTTGGAAATTCTTTAAGAGCTATTTGAAATTGAAAACACATAGTTCTGTAAATTTTAAAAGGCAGTGAGAAAATATCATCAAAATTAAGTCCTAGTGTCATAGTAGAGACATTTCAAAATGCTCAGTCGTTGTCATGCTAGCAAATTCACTCCCTCAGGTGTTTGTATTGATTAACATAAAAGACAGAAGATCAGTTCTGTCAGATATTCTACCTGATTTTCTGGTACTTTGGATTTGTTATGTATCTAAACTGTCAACGGATGTATAAAACTCACTATCTGCTGTTGAAAATTTGTAATTTGTGTTTAACAACATTGTTAGCATATCTTACGATATTAATCAAAATATTTATTAATTAAATTTTTGGGAAAATCAGGTGTTGTGATTTTTAATACTGTTGTGTTTTCTGTTTTTTAAGGAATGTGATAGGCAAGTCAAAATACAATTAGTTCTGTGATGGTTAAAAAATGCACATGTATTTTCAGCCTCTTTGATGCAAGGGACCTATTGGTAGTTGGTGTTGTGGAAGTGATTGACATATTTATAGATAATGTAATTTTTTTCTGACACAAGTTATTTTTCAGATCTATGTAATAGAGAGCAGTGAAAGAATTGATGAGTTATCTGTTGTGAATAGCAAATGTGATTTAGGGAATCATGTTGATATCAAATTGACTTGGTATATTAAAACTAAGAGAAATATAGAGACAACTGTTTACTTGGCCTAAATACTTGCTGAAAATTCTTAAATGTACAAAATGTGCTTATTCTTATTGCGATTTTGTACACTTTATAGGTTCCATGCTGAAGAAACTGTAAAATTGATATTACTACAGGTCATATTAACAATGGTCAGTGATATTAAGACTGTCATTGATACTTGAGTTGTTTTCAGCCAGTATTTGAATAACATCATTGCATCCTAGTAAAAATAGTGTTATGATTTTTCCCTGCTATGGTCACCAGTGACCAAAGTTCCTTTCATTATACCATTGATGTGATGTTATTAATTTTATGGGAATGGTTTAATACTACATGTAATTATGGAATTGATAACAAATATTTGTTCACATGATGCATACATTTGTTTTGTCTGAAAATAAGGAGTCCAATAGTAGGATGGCAAAAAAAAAAGAGTTGAAATGTTAGATTCAATTTAACATAAAGACTGGTTGTATAAATTTAAAGTATATAAATTGATCATGATTCAGATACCAGCTGATAATAATCTGTTGTCAGATCTAACAATAATTTTAAAGGTGAATGATGTTTGTGTGTTTTAAAGTAATGACATAACATCTTAAAATGCATAGATGATGTTGTGCAACATTAAAATTTTTGAAGAGTGAAATTATTTTCATATATAGTTGAACCTCAGCAAATTAAATTTGAAGAAACCAACATTAATTACCACAGTTATCAGAGGTTCGATACAAATGAGTTCTATACGCTTTGTCAGGCTTTTGTGGAGTGTGAATTTCGGGCTATATTAAATAATATGTGTATTTCCGCCTTTGTATTAATTTGTAATCAAAAGAAAGAATTATTCCACAGTTAAAGGTTAATGTTTTACACTATGCAGTATCGTTATACATACTATTATCTGCCTCTGAATTTCTCTACGGAGATTTAACATCGAGGGTCAACCATCTTCGTTTGTGGATTAAATTGTGAGTTTGACCTAGATAAAGCAATTCTTAAAAAGGCACACATTTCTTTTGTTCAGACCTTCTCTTGTGATTCATATAAAAAGAAATACTTTTAAATTCCCATTCAGGTGCGCCTCAAACCATTTTTTGCATGTTATCTTATTCTAGTTTAATCACTTAATTGTTACCCAGCGTTTACAATATTTACTCCCAGTCTCGCGCTAGCGCTTGCAAGGAGGCACTTCTGGCAAACAAATGGCTGATTTTACAAAGTAAAATCCCCTTAGAGAAAAAAAAATCAGCAAAGCTTAAAATTGTCGTGAATTTTAAAAAGTATTATTGCAACTTGCTTGCACACTTTTTTCAATCCCTGAAATAAACTCTAATTTATAGGAATACGGCAGTCAGTTTTTCTTTCATAACCTTTTAACCCGTTTCAACAAACCCTGACATAGTGTATAATTTTTTCTGAATATGACAAGAAGGGATGTTGCTTTGAAAGACACTTTGGTTTAATGTGTCAGTTATGGCAGAGGCTATTTTAACTGACCATTTTATGGTGTATCTTAAAAAAAGAAACATATTCTTAAGTGATATTTATTTTGTGTGCATAGACAACGAAAGTGTTACACTGAAGTCTAAATCATCATAAATTTTAGGAAATCTAATAAAAGTAACGATGTTTGAGACAAGACTGAAAAAAATCCTCCAGTTTGTTGCATAAATAATTACAGTAAACTAGGGTTTTAGCCCATGAAAATTTGCTTCTTTAAAACTGACAAGCTGCAATAAACCAAGAGTGTTTGGCATGATAAGCTTGAACTTTGATAATTGAGATTTACCAGCAACAAATTGCAAAACTAACATGGACTTGCACAATAGTATTTTGATAGTTTCCTATGCCAGCAGGTCTCGAAAATGCTAGATTTATCCAAGATATCAACTCATTTGAGATTTATACTACCAAGGTAGAATTGCATTGTTTTAATGGAAATTTGACAAGACTGACAAAAACATCGAGTAATCAGTTTGAAAAAATTCTAAAATGTTATTCACTGCATTGAAGAACATTCAATTCTTCGTAGACATAAAATACTATATTTAATTATAATTATTATATAAGTAATTTTTGCAATCCACTATGTAGGCAGTATTTACAGTTGCAGACAATGTTTAAGTATCAGGGTTGATATGGAAAAAAAAAGATTTTGCAAATGACTTGCAGTTGTAAAAAAAGATGCATATATTATGCTTTTATCAAAGCTAGATTTTATTGAACAATTTATATGACTTTGAATGTTTGAACTTGTGTTCTTTTTACTACTAAACATATTGAAGTAGGACTCAGACTATTGAGGACATGAAGTTGTGCTGTTTGTGAGTTTGAACAGTAAAGCAAAAGCCACATCTTAGTTTAATTCATTGAAAAATAAGGTACATGGTATTGAGGAAGGTAATTTTGAGATGTAAGTTGCATTTTAATATACAGCTGTACATTTATAACAAATAGGAATTATTTGCTTTGTTGTCAATGTAGACAACAAATTACTTTGGTATTCTTTAGTATTCTTGCAGGTGAATGTGTTTGAAAAGAAAAGGCATTGAATCACAAGATTGCCAAAATATATTATAAATTATGATTAAGAAATGGTACATGTGTGCTGAGAAAATTTGACATGTTACAAAAGTATTGCATGATTAAAATGTACAGTAGACGGAAGAAAAGGATTTTGACATAACTTGAACAAATCAACCCACTTGTATGGTGTCTGGTGACTGTGGAGGAAGAGTACAATATATGAAGTCTTTATAATCATTTCAATAAGAATATAATATATAAAATAATGTTATCAGAACTAAGTAGGTACTTTACTATTTTCAGCAGGTATTTAGGTTTTTACAAATTTTGTTGACTTTATTTAGGATATGCTATCACAACAGGTAACAATAACATATGTATTGTATTGAAATCGGTAAGATAAACCCAGTAGAAACTTGTAGCTAACATATGCTTTTTTTCCTTTCTCTTTTTTCCCCATGGCTTTGCTGAACCGTCAACTCGATGACTTACGATGAATCATTCAACACAACTCATGGATCTGTATTGAAAACGTGACCCACATGAACTTTATCTGTATAAACTGGACGATTTTAACTGCATATTGACTTTGATAAACAAATGATACTGGATATACTTAAATATATTATTTGTGTTTCAAACCGAATAATAACAGCAGTCAAGATTTCAAGGAGGCCGAGGTTTTAGTGGAAATGGAGGAAGTGGAGGATTTGATCGTGGAATGGGAATGGGGAGTGGAATGCAGGGACAGGGGGGTATGGGCAATTTTGGGGGCAGACCTGGTATGGGACGGGGAGGTGGTATGGGGATGGACCGAAGACGGGAAGGTGGTGCACAGGAGGACTTTGGTGATATGAAGAGAATGCGTAGATATTGAATTCTTTAGTGCTACATCAACTTTTAATTATCTGAAGACTATTGCATACGTAATTATATAAAACCATAACTGCACATTTCACATTAGCATTCGCCCATTTGAGAAAGTAAGAGGAAAATAATTATCCTCACTGAACATGTATCAAATAAATTATTTTGAATGAAGATGAAGTAATCATGGAACCATTTTTTTATCATTTGTAAATATTTTCATGTTTTATCTGTCATTAAAAAATTGTTGTCTTGTCTCATTTTTGAAGATGTGTGTGGTTAAATGTTCCATGTGACCGTGTAGAGTATATAAATTTTGTAGAAAATGGACAAGAAATTTAAAAATAAAACACAACAAATTGTATTATTCCGTTGAATTTGAGGTGTTATTTTACATGAAGATTTTTTTATTTGTTTTATGAATGTTGATATTGATTTGCTACTCTGGGATGTTGAGGTTTTCTCAAGCTAATTAATAGAGACAGTAATGAAAGCATGAAATAAACCGATGCTTTTAAAGTTAGTGAGAATGATTAATCATGTAAAAAATAAAGATTATACATGGTGAAAGAAAGCATCCTACATTATATGTCCACTGTATTTTACTATTTGTTGAATATACTTGTGAAATTTTATTTTATTCATGTCATTGTAAAAAACATTAAACCCAAGTATAAAAACTAACCTGTTTGAAAGTGTTTTCATTTCTACATAGTTATATCATGTTGATTATCCCACCCACTAGGGAAATTAGTCTGAATTTTAAACCGACTTCACATTCATAACTTTTACAAAAAGGCCATTATAGGAAGTGACAGTATGTTGTAGTGGTTACTTCCCTGTCAGAATTATTCCCAAATAGACTGAAATTTATATCAGAAATTCTGATGGCAGTATTGTTGCTGGTGTTGATCTTATGACACTGTTGCTGGTGTTGTGTTAATTTCATTTAACTGGGTTTTAGCAGTTGAGTTTTGGATAAGTGATGCTTTTTGTTGTGGAAGTTTGTTCTAAAAAAATGTAAAGGACAATGGCCGTTAAGTCCCATTTTTGGCCTAAGAATTTGGCTGAAAAATGAAAAAGTTGCTAATATCTATTTTTTGTATTGAATAATGTCTATGGAAAAAAAATCCAGCAGAATTTTTATTTATGGATCTGCAATGCTCACATAGCACACAGAAGTTGCTTAAAATACTAAATACCAAGAAATTACTTAATTTCATACATCATTTGATACAATTTTGTCGATTTTAATATAGATCGAACAAAAACATCACAACTAAACTTTGCACAATTGAAGATCGATCATTTATTAATTTGGTTAAAATATCTCTGTGATGTTTTGGTGCGATCATATCTGTTTTGAACAAAACACCTCTAAAAATTGAGTATTTTTACAGAAATTTTGTTGAAATAGTTATACCCCTTTGTTTTGTTGAAATGACTAAAAGTGTACAAGAAAACTAATGAATCATTAAATGGCATTTGGGCCAAATATGGGGCTTAACATATTTACTCCTTTGTCACACACTGATGTAAAATTGTTATTGTTAACTGGTGGATGGTAATCATGAGAGATTATATAGGACTGTATAATGTTCAAGTGCATAAAATCTGCTGTTCAGTGCTTTGAAATGGGGTGTGCAAACTTGAATATAATGAACTTGCTAAGTGGGAATTACAAATTTTATTTCCAACCTTTTTTGGCAAAACTTTTAACATTTCCATTTTCCTAAAAAACAGAAACATAACAAATTTGTTTCAAAATAGTATTAATATCTACTGTTATAGCATAGTAATAAAATCTATCTTATCGTTTGAGGAAATTGCCCCATATATCATTCTTGCTAAAGATGTAATATGTACACTATTCAACCTACTTTCACATTTATTGTTCAATTGGAACAGCCCTCAATTTGGACCACCATTTTGGTTGAATGGTCCTTGGAAGGTCCTCTTTCAAAATTGTGTCCAATGGCTGACAGCTAAGATAACCACCAGCCTTAAAATAGAAAAAAATTTAAATGAAATTTTAACTACAAACTCTGAAACTATAAAGCATTTCTTAGTTCAAGTAGACAGAAATAATTTCTAAGTGCTCCCTTTCCCAAAATGGATCCTATGACACAGCCTCTGACCAATAAGGTCGCAAGGCTTTTAAGTAGAAACGCAAAGCTGAAATTCTAAAATCTCCTTGGGCAACTTCCACTAAAATTTGTTTTAACATTGAACTCTTTGCTTATTCTTGAAAAAATATTCTTGTCTGGAAAAACTTGCTTGATCAGAACCAAAGTTTGGTGGAATGATCACTAGTTGGGTCCCTTTCAGAATTATATCTAATGACACCACCTAGTAACCAAGAGGGTTGTTACAGGCAAACTTAAGTTTTGTTTCATATCTTGACAGAAGATTTTAAATCAATAAGACTCATATGGAATCCACATTTGCATTTGGTGGTTCTAAAAAAGATCAACTACAGTGAAGTATAGGAAGATGAAAAAAAAAATTAAATGCTTTAGATGAACTTTTACTCAATTTTGGTTGAAAACATGCTGAAAGCAAGCCCTCAAAGGCTCTGGTTTAGTGTACATACTTGCCTTAGGGAACATTAATTTTCCAGTTTTAATGTTTGGAAATTCTTTGCAAGCTGTTTGTACATATATTGAAATGTGCATATTTTTTGATGTGTCTTATTTGCTGTTCAGGAGAAGGTTGAACTTATTACTTTTTTGCAGCAGTACAATTTGCATCAACCTGACCCATGCTTCTTTGGCAGTTCTTCATTTATGTTATTATAGAACAATTGCTTCAGTGTGGACCTTACAGGCATCACTTTGTCTATTTCCATGTTCATTTTTCATGCTTCAATCATCAATGTGAAAATTACTACAGAACATAAGTGATTTTTTTTGCTTCTTTAATGCCTGTTGGGACTGTAGGAAAAGTGCACGTATTGGTTAACATGGTCTTTCCTTGACAGATTTTAGTCTTATTGATGGAAAAGTTTACTTTCAATACTATATTTGATAATGTATGAAAATGAGGGAGATTGGAAAAAGATATGGGTATCAAGTGCTGTCTATTCTATCTCATTTTCTTTTTGACTGGCAGTAGTTAATACAGTCACATAATATAATATTTTGGAAAAGACATTTAAACAAAGTCTATGAAAGCTTAAATTTGAGTAGAGCTTTCTTCCTAGAACTAGGAAACACCATGAATTTCAACATTAACTTGAATATAACAAAGTTATACAGGTGTTTTTCCAGCAACATCTTAGAAAAGGAAATCAGACTTGCCTAGAAGAGAAAAAAATCTACTTATAAAAGTTCTAAAATTGGCTTTGTTTTGCCCCATTGTTTTATACAAGGGCTCCACTTTCATGAGACACCCCAGTTGCAGAGAATAAGTGGCCTGTGAGGAGGGTAAGGCAGAAAATTTACAGCATGGTCTGTGGTGTTGATAGGTGAGAGGATTGTATTGGAGAGTTATTTCTGTATTAAAATAAATCTCACAAATTAAAAAAGAATTATCAATCCAACAAATTATAAATTTGTACCAAAAAAACCCTTGTACTGTAACTGCGTTCCTGTAAATTTAGGTGTTGAATGTGACATAAAAACTATTGTTGCATCAATGTTTGTACATCCAGAAGCTGTTTCAATGCAAACGTCAAGATCAGGAACACAGTTTCATACAATATTTTGATTTGCATGAAAATCCATCAGATCCTTTTTTAATGACCCTTGCTAATAATTTTAAAAGAATTACCCTAGCTTTGTAAATTTTATATGGCCACTGTTATCCTCTTGTTGAAGTTTGCTGTATGTCATGAAAAAATTAATGGTTCACTGTATAAAAATGTAAATCTCAGAGAGACTGCACACAAACCATGAGAAAAACAGCAGTAGTTTACAAATCTAGAGGTCTACAAGGCCTTCAACAAGAGAGCAATAACACTTCTTGTGAAAAGCTGTAAACACCCAAATAAAAAATCATGTATATGTAAAATAGTACTGGTGGTACCTGAATAATAACAGAAATGTATATGTAACTAAACATTTACTGTAAATTCAGAAATTATTGCGAGCAATTATTATTGCCAAAGTTGCGATGCTGGTGATAATGCGAGTTTTAATATTGCGATTTAGTTAATCCTGTAACAGAAAACTGCTAGATAAATTCCAAATGCGAGTTCTAATTATCGCGATTTGTATCCTGTCGCATTTTTC
>JAULBM010310320.1:0-14157 GCA_032357055.1 Geukensia granosissima | reverse complement strand
ATATTTGGTATGGAGCATCTATGGAAGGTCCTTTATAAATTTTCCTCATTTCATCCCGATCAGACAAAAAACATGGCTGCCATGGACAATTCTTTTTTCTGATTGGCTGATACATTAAAAATCTTCTCGAAATGGATTAATGTTATGTATGGAACATCTAAGGAAGGTCCTATTTAAAGTTTCCCCATTTCATCCCGAGCGGACAAAAAACATGGCCACCCTGGACAATACTGGCTGATACATTAAAAATCTTCTAAAAAATAATTCAAAGTATTTGTATAAAAAAAGAATATTGTAAATTCAGAATTTTTTGAAATGTTTTTTTAGTGAAAAATGGGATTGGTATAAGAATTTACATTTTTTGATCTTCTATAAATTACACTCCTATTATCATTTTTGAGATCTACAATCAAAATTATTTCTGAATTTACAGTGGCAAAAAGTAACCTCTACTAAAAGAATATGAAGATACCAAAAGGGCAGATGAACAGTATTAAATCAGAAGACAGACAAGATATGGTAACAACAAATTGTGTTTGTTTTTTTTTTATTGGGGTTTAATGTCACTTTCAACAATATTTCAGTCATATCGCCGCAGCCAGTTTTACTGGTGCAGGAAGCAGAAGTTCCTGGTGAGAACCACCGACCTAGGCAGGTAACTGACAAACCTTATCATGTGCCATGCAAGTTAAACCCAACCCGTTTTTGTATGGTATAAAGTCATCCAAGAACTCAGACAGTATAGGTGAAAGGCTACAGTAATCTCTACAAGTAAGTTTAAATCAACTACCTAGACCACTTGGCCACCCAGACCCCAAACGAGTTGCGAGACAATCATCAGTACACAATTACTACACAGAATACTAAAGTATGAATAACACAAATCCTATGTAAATGTGGATGATTTCAGGCTTCACTTTCATATAACATCTCAAACTGAGTACTTCCTCAACTTTCTCCTCAACTCAAATTTGAGGACAAACTAAAGGACTTGACAAAAATCTCAATTTGAGAAGTTTTATGAAACTGAAGTAACTCCACAGAGTAACTGCTGCCTTGAAAAATCATTTAAAAAAGATCAATGACAATAGCTATAAAGTCATTCAACCAAAATTTAACTGTGTAAGGAGTTACGGCTCACTGTGAGGCAAATGTGTCTGTAAAGTTGTTTTTGTTTAAAAATCACTTTTATGAAGAAACCTGACTACATCATCAGAAACACATTACAACGTGCAATCATTGATTTCACTGCCTTTATAAATACAAGGGTTCTCCAATGCACCCCAGTGAATAAACAATGGATATCATATAGATCCTTGTTTTGTATAAAAATAAATGGCTTTAATTAATGTTGTCATAATTTTAATGACTCAGTTTCAGCCAGAATAACTGGTCTTAGTGGCTGCTGCTAATGGACATATTCAGACATTGTAAAACACAATGTGCAATCTCAGAGTCATTTTGACCGATGAAATTCAGCCATAAAAATGATGTTCCCAAATTTGCAACTATTGAACCTGAATTTCCGACATTACACTGGAACACTACTTATATGCTTGTTTTGAAATTGAGAATATATTTGCAGTTTAGGAATCTACTAACACCTTCTAATTTTGTGGTTCAATAAGATATAGAATTTAATTCAAAGCAGCATCTCATGGAAAACAAAGCAACAGAAGGGAAATGAGACCGCCTTTGTCTTAAGACACTGTCCTAACAATTTGTCTGTTACTAATTAACACCTTAACAATGGAGATTTCTATAAATTTATCTCAGATCTAAGGAAAAAAAAACAGTTTTATATGAAAACAGACTATTAACATAACAAAGATCTTAAATTACAGAAAAGGAATTCTAAAATCTTCTCTCCCAGGACACAAATAGTTGTTAACTCTACTTCAAAAAATAGTCAGATGATTTCCATTACATATTTAAAAACTTGTTATTCTATTTTTTCAACATTTCACTATGAAACACAAATTTACGATCCCACTTTTCTTTGTGAAAAGATTGTTTTATTGATGTATCCATATGTTTGTTGTTATTGTCATCCTGGGGAACAATTTGAGAAAAAATAATTTACATATTGTACATTCTGACTAAAAATTCTTTCAATTCTACTTTCATCCATTCAACCCATTTCCGTCAAATAAATCAAAATATTTGTATAATGTAAGCACATACTGTTTATAAAAATGCAAATTGGCTATGGAACATATGTTCAAGTTAGAAGATAATTTCCGTTTAGCTTTTTAAAACTGAATACACATTGGTTTTATAAACTATAAACAGCCAGTAGGTTTTTGTAAGCATGGTAGTGATTTTTAAACTTGAAAACAGATGGTTCACAATAAAACTTATATTCAAATATTATAAGCTCTTGACCTGAAATCATTATGTTTGATTTAAACGATCAGTTTGCTATCTTCTGCCATTCCTTCAAGATTTTACATAAGTAGGCTATTTAACATGGGGAGGGAAACTGTTAAATGCTGCAGGAGTTAAGCAGCAATATACAGGAGAGTTGTTTTAAATGCTTTTTATTTAAAACATTACATTCATGGGTACCTGAAAGTGAAACAAAAAGATTAAGCCAACTTTTTCTCTTTTCTCTGTAGAAGGCTGTGTATGGAGTCATATCTTTAACTCTGTAAAAGTATTTTATTGATTCTAATTTCAAATATCTTTTCTTAGCATTTTTTTCTTTTAATTGCTTTCGAATTTCTTTTCTTTTTTATAAGATTTCTTTCTTTTCTCTTTAACAAATTTTTCTTTTGTTTTTATTTCATTTTAATAAATTTCTTTTCTTTCACTTGATTTCTTTTCTTTTCTATTCATTTCATTTTCTTTCCTCCCTTTACAGGTACCCTGAACAGAGACTGGAGCTTATAAAAATCTTGTGTTGAATCATAAGAGTTAATCAATCTTAAATCTATAATTTCAACTTAATTAACATTTCTGGATTGTTTAATCGCCCAAGGTCTAATGCTGTCTTATTAATCCATTAATTAGGACCAGAGCTAATATTATTTTCTAGTTATCAAAACTTAAGCATTTACATGTATCAAACAAGGTCATAAGTTCAAAATCAAACACACCCTAGCAATCAAAAACTCAATGTTAAGAGCAAATGAACCCTTATAGTAGAGACCATGAACCAGTATGAAAATATAAAATAAATCTTGTATTAAAAGGTCTGATTTTTGTGGGAGAAAATGTGACCATTTAGCACAGGTGATCCCTAAATATGTCTCCATTCTAAATATTAGGATATATTTAATCAGGAGCGGAAAATGTGATCTTTTAGTACAAGTGGCTGCATAATTAAGCTGACAGCTAAGGTGAGTTTGACTGTATAACACTTGATACACACACAACACACACAAAATTTTGATATCAAATTCATGCTACATGTAATTTTCAAACAAATTCAAGTGGCAATAAAAGATGACCAAGAATGCTCTGATGCATGCCTGATGCCTACTATGTATAGTCCTATTTAATCATGGCTTTAATATTTTAATGGCAAAATATGGAATTAATAAAGTTTAACTTCATTGTAATACTTCAGTGCTTCTATTTGCTATAGTAGATCTGTTGAGTTTGAACTGCTGCTATTGCACAGCAGATCAAAGCTGGGTAAGCTGGGTTCTCTGTCCAGCTATTACCACCTCCAAATTTAGACAATAAAAGCAAAAAACAAAAAGACCTTTTGACCCAACGATACTTTTTTCTATAAAATAATACCATTTCCCAATAAAAAGGTACTTCAACAATCAATGTCCTCTGACCTCAGGCTAGTTATGTGTATGATATCAATGTCAAACATTGCTAATTTCAGCTGTTTAATTGAACAAAGCATGCCTTATATTATCTATAATCTTATAATTAAATATACAATACATGTAGATTGCCTGAAATTTATTTGTATGAGCTTTAGAAATGGGTAGCATGTCACGAGGCTTCGATTTCTGCCAGTTTCGCAGTGAGTACAAATGAATTTGATATTTTCTGGCAATGTACATGTATTGTTTATATCCCAGGTAAATAAATAGACTATTTCTTTCAAAAATTGTTGAATCATTTCTTTTCAGAACTCGGACATATTTGAAGACACCGGTCAGCTGGTTTTCAAATCTAATATTCCAGCTCACTCATAATGGGTTGGTAAAACAGGAGACAATAGTATGCTACTATAAGAATATCACTTTGCTATATTTGTACACCCGTATTTGTATAATAAAATGCTTAATTGCAGGATAAAAATGTACCCTAATACATGTATTTCTACTTATCAAGAATTAGGTCTGTTACCTTGATTTTATTTGAATGTATTCTGATTTATCATCATAAAACTTTTCTCCAAATTATCTAAAATGATTGATGTTCCAGAAACTATGGACATATTTCTACATAACAGTTATGATTGACACAGAAATTTACAATTAACAAGACATAAAAAACAAGAGATTTTCATTAAAGTCATGTAGTTTCAACTTGTATGTGATTGTTCTAACACTTGTGGTTTGTTTGAAAACGAGTAAGGTTATCTCTTAATGTAAATAATGTGTAAAAAGAAATAACAGTTAAAAAAAATTAAACTGTAACATCTTAATTTGTCTTTGATTTATAAAGAACAAGTTAAAAAATTCACGGAAATGTAACCTAAGACATTTTTTCAAACTGTACGCAAGATTTATGAATGTGAAGTTTCCTGAATGGGCTTAATCATATCCTTTATTTCATGTTATTAGCTACCCTAAAGTCAATTTGCCAAAAAACAAAAAAAAAAAAAAAAAAAACGGGTTCCAAAAATAGCATTTGAAAAAAGTTTGTTTCATCTCCATGGTAAAATCTATTTCATGTCTTGTCATCAAACCTCAGATCAAAATAAAATACTTTATTCATTAAGAACATAAAAGAACAAATAAAAACTAAACGTTGCAGACAAGAAATTTATTCCATCTAAATCTTCTGTCTCCCATCTTTAGTCTCAGTTTCACATTTGCTGTCCTGTTAGTTTGAAAGAGATGTAGTTTTTCAGACAAAGATTAAACTGTATTTATATAAGGTCATACACTCATCATATACAGACAGTGCCATATTAAAATATTGAGCAGACGCTCATATTTCTCAATAAATGGCTGTCTCAGACAAAAAATGATTAAATTGATTTTAAAATTCAATTTTTCAAAATATCAACTAAGAAAAAATCTAATAAATCTACAAAAGATGGGATTATTTTTAGAAAATCAATTATTCAATCGGCTTGTAATCATTATTTAATACAATATGATATCTTTCTGATCTATTTTGCATGTTTTCCACGGGGTATGTTAACTGGAATGACCAAATCAGTAAAGTCAAAAACCACTTACATGAATGCACCTGCATTGTCACTTGTTGTTTTGAAGTGTTTGCTATTCTGAAGAGCAAATAAAACTCATTTTTGTGAGGAATGAAGTTATCCAAATATAAGTACTTCTCTAGTTGCCAGCAAATATATACAAATAAAGAACAACATAATTCAAATATGTAAAAAATTGGAGGTGTATACCTTCACTTTCATAGTCTGGTCTGAATAAGGGCTTTTCCAGAAATAATTATATGGGGTGTGTGAAGGCACTTTTTTCAACCCCAACACTCAGGGAAATCCATTTATCTTCGGTACCAGTGATAAGAAATGACCAAAAAGAAAGCACCCACCCATAGAATCAGATACTCCTATCCCCTTACCACCAAGAGAAGTAGAGCAACCCACAGAAAAAAAAATATCAAAAGCCATCACACACCTCCAGATAATTATTTCTGGAACAGCATTAACAAGATTTCACAAACATGGAACTTTACATGTTTTTAGTATTCAATAACAGAATTGAATGGATTACTTGAAGCCTGTACCCTTTAGAATGAATGAAGCATGAAGAAGAACAGTTCGACTAACAAAACCAACAAAAAAGTTTAGATTCTTGCTTTCAAGTTCTCTTTATTCTTGCCAAGTCAGCTAATCTAGCCCATATTTTGTTCTTTCCATTTTTTTTCATTGGTTGTTTATAGTTGGGACAGCGTGTTGTGATTGTTAATATTTTTAAACATCTCTTTTCTTTTATTGTCAAAACAGGTATCATTACCTATACTTGGTTAAAGAATGCTAACTAATAACAGTTGTGTAGCTCAAATGGTTCTCAAAGTAACACATGTATAATATGTAACATAAAATAGTGTCCCCCCCATGAAATATTTTCCACTTACACTATTGTTCCCTATGATAAAGTCCAAGGAAGGAATAAAACACATTGATGACCGTGAAATATTCTCCTCTTGGTTTTTTCTAAGAAATATATAACAGAAAGACACTTGTTCAAAGGACACATTTTTGGCTTACATTTACGGCTTAGTTGTGGTCTCATCTAGACTTACACAAACCCTTCAGATTACTAAGGTATTCTAGAGATTTTCTACAACAGAATCAGGGGTTAACAGTATTGTATTTGAAAATTTGCTGGCATCAACTGATGATTTGATGGTCACAAATAAAGTTCACTTGTGATAAGTTAGCAGAGCCAGTAAACAGATATTTCTGACTATCAAATCGAAATTGATGCCAACAAATCTTCAAATACAGTACTGTTAACTCCATATAAAATTACTTTTAATCTTAATATTTTCAAATACGGAATAAACGTCAGCACAGTTTCTCCGATGGAATCAAACGTGGATTTGATGCCATGAACATTTCAGCCAATCAAAATTTACGTTACAAACAATGTTGCATTAGAATATGGAACCACAATCTAACCAGAACCCAAACTACCCAATATCTCCCACTATCTCAGATTAAAATACCCTCCAAATCATCATTAAATCAAGATACACCAAGGCTGGCGTCACTGATTTCAATCAGAATAACTGAATTGTAAAAATTTCTATTATTTCTAAATCTTCATATATATACATTGAGCAGTTAATATACTGGATATTTTTACACAAATCACAAAAAAGTTCTGACAGAAATTGTCATAAGGAAAAATTTAATCAATAGCTGCATTTCAAAAATCTAATCTACATATAGATGAAAAGGCAATTGCTGAGCTTACAAAAGAATATGACCTTAACATTAAAAAGATCTGTCCAACCACCAGACACAATTTTCAAAACCAATATTGCTAAATGTACACACAATGCAAGAACCATTTCAAACATATTGTAATTAAATTTTGTCTGCGAGCCTGCGGTCATTTGACAATTTTTTGATAGTTTGTTTCAGGCGGTTATCCACGACAAATCTGTCTGTGACAGTCATTAGGGTAAGCACCGATCAGTACATATTGATATAAGAAACAAATTGCTTCTAAAATCACTAAATTACTTCTAACTATACAAGACCAACTGGTCAATAAACTTTTTACAATCTCCACTTTACAAAAATATTACACAAATACAATAGTCTGACAGTTTAACAACTTTACTGTTTAAATTAAGCTTATTAACCAAACCTATGATGGGAAAAACAAGATTTTATTGTTTGAAAAAAGATGAAATCTCTTCCTAAAACTTGCAATAAATAAAAAAGATAGATATTATCTACAACCACGATATAATTATTCTTCTTGTTATACATTGTAATACAGTGGCAAAGCTACCAACTAGAATGCAGACTCTACACAGTCGTAGGCCATTGAAATGTAGGTCCCAATGACCTAATTTTGTCTGGATGTTTGCTCACTCCTAAAGATGTACAACCTCTCTCATGTATTTTCTGAGATATTAGGTTGTTTGTAAACTTTACTTCAGTCATGCAAGCATGAAATATAGGTCCCAATGACCTAATTTTGTCTGGATGTTTGCTAACTCCTAAAGATGTACAACCTATCTCATAAATTTTCTGAGATCTTAGTTTGTATGTAAACTTTACTCAAAAGTCATGCAAGCATGAAATATAGGTCAGACTTCTCTAATTTTGCTTGGATCAGTGTCTCCTCAATTGAATACAATTTCTTGTAAGATATGGTTATTTTGTATCACAAAAAAAGTAGATATTAAAGAATTAAACCTTAACCAAGGGAACAAGATTTGTTGACCCAGAGCTACTCATTCACTTTGTAACAGTATTCATAGCCATTGACTTTCTTTATGCATAACAAATTTCACAGGATATTTATATTCTAAAGAAATGTAGTTGTTGGATTAATATTATTGTGCCATATTCAGTAGAAAAAATGCCAAAATTTGTTGCACCTTTAGTCGTACCTTAAGAACATCAGGTATATACCGATGTATTGCTGTTCCTCGTAGGCAATGGAATAACTGGTCAGTCATTTCCTGTCTCTCTCTGATGTAATCACCGATTGGCAGAAGTTCTTTCTCAAGGTCAAGGTCAGAATCATCGTCTTCTTTTTTACTTCCCTAATGGAAAAAAATGTATTTGTTAAGTAGCAGTAGCGAATGAGAAAATAAATAAACATTGCGGTGAAGCAGTGAAAAAAGATTTTGAAGATACAAAAGGGGCAGATAGAAATCGTCAAGTCAAAAGACAGACAAGAGCAAGGCCAACAAAATGAAACGGAAGACAAACATAAAACACACAATACTACTCTAAAAACTAAAGCTGGAGTAACACTAAGCAACTCCTGCTCCACTAGTGGCACCAGTCCTGTTACTCAAGAGACAAAGCTGATGAATAGTCATAATTGATGTGAGTTATGCCGTTGATACAACTACTAACTCTTCTGGAAAACAAAAGCTTATTCATTTCTGCCACAATATCAGTGCTCAAATCTAAGGACTATTGTGATGGCAATGAAGGAAAATGTTACCAAAACAGACAATTTCAGTAAAATTATCTATATGGCTTAAAATGGTCAATCAACCAGGTAATATTCTTTGAGAAAGCCAGAAGGAGTTGATGGTTAAATTGGAATATTTCCTTTGTCAGGCTGAAAACCACCTTTCTACAGATGACCAATGAGGTCACAAGTTAAAACTATTCACAAAAATCATACCTGCAACCTGTAAGTGTGATTAAGAGGGTCATGACACCAACAATACACTTTCAAATGAAAGGTCATAGCACATAACAGCATTTTCAGACTTGTTCTGCCTTAGTGATAGACAATCAGATACTTGAATATGTTAACTATGCTGTCTCCAATAGAAAATCTTTAACTAAATTCAGATATTCTTAAAGTATCTTTTAAGAAACCTATAAAAATACCAGCTTGAATCCAGACAAATTAAAAAAATTACAGATAAAAGTTATATTTAGTCTAAAATTTCCCCTTGATAGTGATTGTTTGGTGAAATTTCAAATTTTTGGTACAATAATTTATTGTCTTTCTGCCCTGTTTTCTTGGAAGAGTATAGTGAAGAGTAACTATTTTCAACAGGCCATGATCTAGGATAACTAGTACTTGCTCCTCCTTAAGATAACTTGTGATTGTAAAGAAGACTATTCCTTTTCTACCAAAATGTGAACTTTCCAAAGTGGACAACCTAGCTATCAAGTGGGCTCTTTAAGACAGATTTTACTATCCAAATCCCCTCTGGCTTTAGGACTGTAAAATCTGTCTTAGCCAGCTACTTGATAGTGTGCTTATTTTGAACTGCAGGAAATAAAAAATTAGCCTCAAAAACAGAAGTCACATGGCCTTAAAACAACAAAAGTTCACCCATGAGATCTTTAATTTCTCCTACTTCAATAGATAGCCCTTTAACCTAATCGAAAATATCCTCTCTAATTGGATGAGTTTTTCAAGTGAAAAATTGCTGTCTTGGACAATTTCATTCTTGATCTTGAAAACATGAATCTAGTCATGTAAAGTTTTTTCAGCCAATCAATCAATTTCAACTGATCAAGGTCACATCATGGGATTTCTTTAATTAAACTCATTCAGCTTCACACATTTAAATATGAGGTAAACCATTTAACAATTTTATCAAGTTTTGTATTAATATCAATAAATCGCTGATCCAGAAACATCGGAACTTAACAGTATTAACAAATCTCTCCTTGCCATTCCCTCATTTGAACTTTTTGATTAAATGTAATTTTTTTACAGTTTTTCAACATCAATTAATTCTGCCTTGATTTATTTTTCAAATGAAATCAATTTTTATGTACTTTTCAAAAATAACATCGCTATATGCAAATTGGAAATCTTTTATACTCAGGGTGAATATTTATTAAATTTTACATTAAAGGCAAAAAGCTAACATTTTGATGAAAAAATGAATCACAAAAGCTCGTCCATTTTATATTCCCAGGACGAAGGAGGAAATTGAGTTTAATAAAAATGTCTTTAAAATCGTGCTGGGCACAAATTAAAATTTATCAACAACCCAATAAATCTACAAATTAATTGACAATTCAAAGCTGAAAAAGTTGAATACACATCCATCGATCTTTTTTCATTGTTATTTCATTTGAAATCCCCCCTGATTGGAATATCAAATTTTTTTAATCATCATAATGGCTTGAATTATTTGTTTTTATTAATCTTTTATCTCAATAAAAATTCCATTCTTCGAGCACCCGAAAATAACCGATTTTAATTTCGAGTTTTATTAAAGTTTATCAAGAGCAATGAAACCACAGTATAGAATTTTCAATTTGTGAAATTGTTCATAATTATTTTACTTCAAAGCTGCCTCTAAAGGAACAATAGGATTCTTAAAGCAGTGAAAAAAGTATAACTGCCAATTACATTTATAGAAAATAGCTTTTAGAGCTGCATTATAAGAATATTATGTCAATCCTTCACAAAAATAACCATATCATTTCAAAACTAATCTTTCATCACATTATTTCACACATTTCAATGAAAATTTATTGTCATTTTATCACCAATATGCACATTTTGTTAAAAAAATAAAACAATTTGTCTTCTCTGTCAAATGATTGTTTATTGCCATGACTAACACCGGTATCCCTCCTTAAGTCTCACAGCTCTTAAATGAATTTCTATGATTTTCTTATTTGATTTGAAACAATACATTATGCGAAAACTTTGTTCCTTGCAAACATCCAAGTAAAAGGAACAGAGTAAAAAACAAAATAGTCTGTCTTAAAAGGATAAGTCAAGAGATAAAAGGACAGGGACAAATCTAACTAACAAAGATCAACAATTCATAGCATTAAACTTACTCAGAAAATAAAGATTTTTTTTTTTTTTTAATTTCAATATTTCCCAACTCCCCACAAGGTGTAATTTTTGTTTCTCTACTTGTTATGCAGTTTTCATGACTTTTGACTAGTTTTAAAAAAGTGATTATCAACCTGCATGCTATGATTTTTAACCCCATGTGCAGTTAAGCCGACTTTGATAGATGATGTCACTTTTCAGCTAGGTTTTTTTCAGACAATGTTAAAATAACAAGGGCCAATCCACTCCATTTAAGAATTAAAGAATTGTTAGAACATTGATCATCATCTAGTTAAACCTTACAATTTCTTGCCAAAGCTAAGAATCTGAATGCTTAACTATAAATGATTATCAACAGAAACAACAAAAAATTCTCTATACAAATTCATTTTTTCATGGGTTTAAGTCACTCTAATTAAAATTTGACCATTCATTCTTTTTCTACCTTTTTCCCCTAGAGGGTCCTACACATGTATGTTAAGGGTCACATCTGTTTAACCTTTGGCACATGTTTATTTTGACCAATCACATTGTGTCTTATGCTGGTATGACAAAACCCTGCTGTCCTGCAAGCATAAGGCTGGATGTGATTGGTCCGAATAAGCATGTGACAAGACATGACCCTCAAGAGACACATGTTCGACCTTATAGAAAAAATAAATGAATAGGAAACAACATTGGGTCAAATTTTAATTAGACTGGGTTCTAGTATGCATATAACTAAAAACTACAATCTTTGTAAGTGCAGCATGGTATGAACACATCATTTTGAAATGGAAATGATTGGTATAAATGAAACACATATAACCATATCAAGATTGACTTAACAATGGGCTTAACCCAATTAATGCTGGACTTGGAGCTTATATTACAGTTTGATCAAAATTCATCTAATTCTCATTTTTTAAAATATATTTGTATATGTATATATAACAAAATCTTTGAAAATAATCATATTAAACCCTCAAAATGTTGGCCTTTGCTTCATAAACACTAAACAGCACAACTTCAAATTTCTATCTCAAACGGAACCCTTGATAATGTATCACAACACAAGTTATCATCTAGAAACAACAGTTTAAATGACCAATACATGTTACAGCAACGTCTTTGTATAAAAGTCATCAGAGGTTGCATAAATCAACAATGACCTTTAACTTTTATTATATATGACACAGGCATACCTTTCTTTTCCTACTGTCTCTTTTCTTTAATTTCTTTGACTTTTTCTCTTTGTATAAGGGTCATCAGAGGTTGCATAAATCAACAATGACCTTTGACTTTTATAATCTATGACACAGGCAATATGGTACCCTACCTTTCTTTTCCTACTGTCTCTTTTCTTTAATTTCTTTGACTTTTTCTTTTCATTTTCCTTTCTTTTTCTTTTTTTCTTTGGTTCATCAAGGTCACCTTGGGTGGAGTCGGCTACCATTTTAGCAGCACTCATTCTTTAAGACTTCTACAAAAACAAGCATAAAATATTTTTAACTTAAATGACATTCTCAAAATATATAGGAAAATGTTATAACTTTTGGCTGTAGGATACCTAAATGCAAGGTTGCAGGACCAAAGATTGGAACAACATCAGAGGTGGTCACAGGACCCCTGGAATCAAGTGGTCAAGGAGCCCCTGGCATTGAGACACAGCCACAAATGGTCACAAAACCCGAGACAATGCAACACCACAAATGTTGTCACATGACTCCTGTTACAAGCTGCTGAAATGAGACACCCCTTATTTTCAGATCCACCTGAGTGGACGGAATAAACTGACTAAGGACGACAACAATCAACAAAGGAACTGCATTTTAACTATAACTTATATATCCAGAAGTACACAACCCTGCTCTGCACCATCATTTTAGGAAAAATATTACTATAATAAAACAAAGTAACGTGATAGTGGTTTTATTTCGAGAGCAAGTTCAAATAAGAGAATAGCAAACCTGTAGCTAGTTTAAGTTGAACACACACACACAAAAAAATAACGCAAGTCATTTATTGTTATTTGTTCACCATTTATGCAATAGATTAGTTCAATTGTCGTGTTTTATGTATAGTTTCACATTTTGCATTTCGGGGCCTTTTACAGCTTTTGTTCTGGTGTGGACTCTGGACCGTAATGGGACCTGTAGAAGTTTAAATTATACTCTCATTTGGTGGGTATCTGTTTCATAGAGAATTATGCCACATCTATTCTTATATAAGAACTTTCACTAACACTACATTAAAAAATGCTGCTAAAGTTGGTGACACCTGATCTTAACCTTATATCATGATGCCATGGACAATTGAAAATCTAAAATTGCTGTCAGTTATTGTGATTTAGAAATAATATTTTCTGCCAATGTTTAATGGTTGTTCAATCATTAAAAAGTTTATGGAAAAAAAATAACAAAATAAGGTTCATTAAGTTCAACCACAACTCACCTTGAGTAATTATACCAACAGAGAAAATAATTGAAAGAAATTGTATTATAGATTTCAGAATGGGTAATGGATATCCTGACATTTAAGAATAAAAAAAAAAATAATTCTGATGTTGTTGTTTTCAATGCATAACCAAACACTGCTAGTGCATAAAGGTAGCAGCTATCTTCTTTATGTCAAACAAATTATGAACATCACATCCAGTGATATTTTATGTACTTATTAAAGTCCAAAGAAAAGTCAGGAATGAAATATGTCAAATAGTGAGTGATCATTGATTGATTTAATGGTGCTTTACCTTCTGTGGCAAATATTTCATGCATATTCAAGACGTAAGCATATTAATGACGTGTAGTGATGAATGAACCCTGCTAGATTGACAGGATGAGCCTGATTTTTAATGTGCTAGCTCAAGAAAGTAACAGTCTGCAGGAATTAATTCCTAAAGGTGAACCAACGCCTAATAAGTCTAACTAATGTAAGAATCCCTGAAGTGGATACAGATTGTATGCAGGGTTGTTGTGTTGGACCAATTACATTGAACTTCTGTTACAACAACAACACTGTCAAAGGATTGCAGGAT
>JAULBM010310319.1:0-24496 GCA_032357055.1 Geukensia granosissima | reverse complement strand
TCCGGCTTCCTCCTCCAGTAAAACTGACCGCCGCGATATGACTGAAATATTGTTGAAAGTGGCGTTAAACCCCATTCAAACAATTCAAACAAAATCAATTCTATTAAGTTAAGAGCTTTTTACTGTGAAATTCAATTTTGTTTAAACAAACTGTATTTGTTATATCAAAAATTCGATTTTTTAATTGAAATATAAAACAATTTTAATCAAATGAAATGATAACATTAAAATTGTGTTTAAAATTCAATTGATTTATATTTTTATGTACTTTGGTATGAATACAGATTTAATTATTCTAATAATAATTTATCTTGATAATACAGTATCTGTTTATTTTCAGGTCACATCAATGGATAAAATTGCATAAAATTATAACAAGTGACACTATCAACAATTGAACAAATTGTACGATGTTATTCAATTTAATATCAATAAAGTATAATCAACGTTTGTTTTTATAAAGAGGCAACCATTACGTATTAAAGTCATCGACGTCATTCTCTTGAATTATGGATACATAACTGCCGGATATTTGTTTTTATTGGTAATAAAATTTCAATGCTTGCGAAATCAATAGATTTTTTAGACTATATTTTGATTTCGATATTTATAAGATAAAAATTGCCGGATATTGTGATTTCCCATTCAAACCAAGATTTTAAAGATTTCGTACGCTTGTAATAGAAATATACTCGGCGGATATTGCATTTAAGTTGTTTTAAACGATCAATAGATGCTTCATTCAAGACACTGGAATTAATTCTGTTATTTGAAAGTAGTGCTGTCAAAGTAAAATAAGGATTATTTGAAATTCCATACCGGAAGTACATATTTGCCAATAATATCAAATATTGAAGTCGCCGTATAGCTTTATTTGTCTGAGAGAGATGTAATTGTGGCTGTAACCAGTTATCCCAAGAAGGTTTTTCCAATTTATAGAATTAAGTTTTTTAATATGAATCGAAATAAAAAAGAAATCGACAATTTATTCAATAATGGTTTTGTGCACAACGCTCAAAACCAAACGGAGAACACTGAAGAACAACAGAATGAAATAAACAATCAGATTGCAAACGATATGGCTGGAGCTGGACTTCATTCTGCACACTCAGCCGGAGAAATGTACTCTGACGTTCAAGATTCGGTGGACACCATTCAAAAGGATTTAGTAAGGTCTCATACAGAAACGTTATCACTTGCAACGACGCTTGATTCAACGATATACAATACTCCAATGACGTCAAATAGCGCATTTGACGTATATTTCACAGCACCAGAAGATTCATCGTATTCACTTAACGAAAAAATATCTGTTTTCGAACCTAAAATAGTAAGTGACTACCAGCTTTCAACTGAAAGCAAAGAAAATACTGCAAACGAACAAAGGGCAAAACTTCTACGAAGTGAACCGGAATTAATACAACGAGAACAATCTTTGAAGGGTAGCGGTAAGGGTGGAGAACGAACCGGTGTCACTGGAAAATATTCACCCAAAAAATCTACAGATTCATCTAACTCCTCCAAGGATAGAAAGAGTGATGCAATAAGTGAAAAGAGTGAAATAAAACGACTGAAGCCAAATGGATCTTTGAAAGTTCAAGTTCCAGACGATACCCACAGTCTGAAGAAGAGTGTTATAGGAGGAACCAAAGCTATCCTTATACAGAAGGTAAGAGTATCCCATGTATTTTTATGTCGTCTTATAATCAGTGCTTTGACAGAAATAGTTCTTTATATAAAATACGGATTTTACTCATAGGTTGGCGTTGCATAAACATTGATAAACGAGGTTAAAAGAAAATCATGTCTGGTTTCTGCTTCAATCGGGTCTCGTTTCGTGTTTTAGAAAAATTCTTCCACTATAACTTTCATTTCAAGTATATTATCTGACATTTAATAGGTGTGGACTTTCAAAAGAAGCTTCCTTCACAGAAAACACTCTAAAAATGTCTGATTGTCAGATAGCATTTATATCTGAACATTTTATTAATCTAAAAGAGTATACTTTAGATGATACTGTATAAGCTGTTGTATTGGTTAATTAACCGGAGGTTGTTATTTGAAGTTGAATACGCACAGGTACAGTGGGACAAGATTTTTGTTATATAGTTTTCTAAAACCAAGATCATTCTATCGTCCTAATGTTTGGTCACATATTTCGATCGTGTTGTTTTCTACTGCGTAATGAGTTCCCGCCCTACCTAGGACTGATAAGGTATAGTAAGAAGTAATGAAATACTGAAACTTGATTGCCGATAGGCTGGCCAACCAGATTTAGATATAAGCTGAAATGTAATCTTGATAATATACTTGTATATGTATTAGAAAATATATGAATAGATCGAAGTAATCTAAATAAAAAAGTTTGATTTGTGACAAAGTGACGGACAGACAATTTGTTTTTTAATCGTGGTTATGTGCACATTATGTCTATTACACATATGTCGGACCGGAAAGCGGAGATACAATATAACTTACACTCCAATTTTTTCAAACCAAAAATCAAATGAATCAAACACAAGCCGAGAGATCTTTGACAAAAATGGACCAAACAAAGACGGTTGGACGGACGTACCTATTGACGGACGAACGGACAAAGGTTAAACTTTATGCCCACGTCGCCAAAAAGCTGGGGCATTCTATTTATATATAAAATTGGGTTGCAAAATGACATTAATTAGCAACTATAAAGAAATATTATTTTTTATGTTTTCTTTATTTTAAAGATGATATAATCATTAATGTATGTTGAACAACAGATAATCAATTATAAATAAAGGCAATATTAATTAAGGCATTGATTATATAATATTTGCACTAGAAAACCTTTTTTAGTTTTCAATATATCAGCTTCTCTGACTACTGCTTTTTGTACTGTTTAATTAAACATGTCTGTAAATTTTGAAATCGATTATTGCCACTATAGCGAAGCCATCACTTTTACCTTTTAGACAGAAAGTTGTTTCTATTTTTGCCGTTTACTTATTAACTTTAAGCAATGCTTACAAAGGAAAATTTTAAAACTTTAGGTGTATGAGTCTGGATTACATTCTGCCTTGGTATAAGATGCAATCAAGGGACCTTAAAAAGACAAGCTACGAATCACTACAAGAGCAAAACGAAAAATGTACAATATTCATCCAACGAGACTATTGACTGTATTTAATATCGATTCCATAACAGTTTCTTATGGACTCTTAAAAAATTTTTTGTTACATATTAGAGTAACTATAAAAAGGATTTTTGTCTGAAAGCATTGAATTAACGGTATCATTCAGGAATAACATTGTATGTAAAATTCTGCTGTGTATCAACTAGAGAATTTTTAGTTTTTAGTTTCTATTTTCTTTGTTTTTTATTTGTCATTTTTGCTTTAATTGCCTTTCATTTACGCAGTGACAGACCTTAGAGAATGTTACAAATGTTTCTAAACTAATATTCCAAAAATATGCATTTTGATACCGCAGGTGTTGTCTCTCCCAGTGGACTAGATATGCCCTAGGGTATTGATCAGCATCAGTTATCAGACTTGTCTGATATGAAATTTATCATATAATGTTTCATAAACATTTGCTGTATTTGTTTGTTTTCTAAACCACTAAAATTTAGAGAGGCTTCGAAACATATTTCATAAGAATGTATTTCTGGCGTGTTTTGGTTTCCTATTTTGGTTTTGGATTAAGATGTTTCTCTGTGTATGTTTGGATATCCAACTTCCTATATTTTTTGGTTTCCTTTGCTATTGATATGTGGTAAGTCCTTGAAAAGTAAGAATATAAAGCGTCTTTGCTTTCCCGATATATTTGTTTTATATTACTATATTTGTTTACTTTTTATTGATCTGAAGTGAAAATGTAGAAAATACAAAATAAAATTGACAACACTAGCGCCAACGAATACAAATAAAATGTATTTTTCAAAATAGCTGAATAGAAGCAGATTTTACTGAAATGGACAATAGATTGAAGAGTATTGTTAACTAAACTTAAATCTCTCGATTTTGCTATAAAGTGCAAGGCTACAGAGGAATCGTGCTAGAGTAAAATAATATTCTAATAAGTAGGGCATTATATATTATAATGATTTCACTATGTAGGTCAGTTCTGAATATTTGTTAAAGATATTCTTAATCTGGTTAATACTGATTTTATAATACCTTTTTGAAGTTTATTGCATTATAAATACGGCGTAGATATTTATCCATTTTGAAGGCATTAAAGTGACATGAAAATGCCCGGTTATTTATAGTATGAACTTTTGGATAGCGGTCTCGTAGACAATCAGACGCCTTTTTCTATATTAGATTTAAAATAATTGAACATTACTTATGATTCATCTGCTAAAATAATTAACATTTTAAAAATGATTTGAAAATTTCAAAGGGACAGACAGAAATATTTAAACCAAAAGACAGGCAAGACAGTGGCGAACAAAAAATAAAACAAAAGACAAACTTAGTATCCTAAACACTATACTAAAACTTAGCCAGAGTAAGTAAAACGAACCCTATAAGCACTAGTGTGAGTTCAGGTGCTACGGAAGGGTGATAAACTCCTTCTCCCCAAGTGGCACCTGTTGTGTAACTCAGTAAACATTTGTTTGGAAAGCAAGCAGTTTGATTCTGTGTTAATCTGCTTTTCTTGATTATTTCTATTTAAAATAAATTAATATCGTGACTTGCTGTTTTCTTTTTTTTTTTTGGCTTCTTGTCGTTAAACAAGAACAGTGTGCTTATCCGTATTATTTTTTTCTTCACTTCAAGAAAATTGGAAACAAAAAATCATTTGTGTGAACAAAAAATAAACTTGTCAACAATTTAGTGGTTTCTTTCAAAAAAAAAATTGTTATGAAATAAATGTTTACATCTCCTCCATAAAAAGTTGACTCTACACTGTCATTAAAAAGTCTCAATATCGGACTTTTCATCGACAAAAAAATCTTATGTTCCATAATGTTATCAAAGACTTTTGTCTACAATGTGTTTGCACTTCATAAAAATATGTTCCCGATAGTATAGAAGAAGACCCTGATATTGACATCTTTTATAGAACCATTATTGTCAATACCGACTGACAGATTCTCTAGTATAATATAATTAGTGTTGTCATCTACGTGTAAATCTTCAATTTTCTTAGAAATTGGTCAATTACCTTGTGTCGATGGTAATTTATATAACTTGGATATCGTAAAATTCCATAAGAAAAGGGGTTTAACTCGGCTATTGATTTGCCTCTTACTGGATTAAGTTATGACCTTTATAACTCGGAACTGATGAAAAGTACAAAAATATGTTTCTAAGACCTTCTAATGTTAAAAAAATTCAAGGACTTACTGAAATCGTTGAATGATAAAAACCACCAAACGGGAGCAGACTTTTAATAGGGTGCAACATTAACATGTACACTTATTAGGAGAACAACGTGTGGAGCGCTTGTTCAATTAAAAACCCGGACGTATTATTATTAGAAACTGTCATAGAAGTGTTATAGAAATTGTAATGGTCTGAATTTCCTTCAATAGAAATATCAATTATGATTCCTATTATTGGTTTGCTTTTTATTGATTATAACTGCAAAATCATGTTTGATTCGAATAGATAGACAGATAAAAGTATTAGTTTATCAATACTCAATGATTATTACCAAATTAAATATGTAGTATTTGCAGTAGCATCTTGTCAGTAGCATTGAACCAATTATGTTATATAAAAAACGAGATGTGGCATGATTGTCCACGAGACAATCCCCCAAATAACAGTCGAATTTAAACTTTTAGAGGTCCCATTACACCCTTCAATAATGAATAGTCCATACCAAAACGGACGCTACAAAAAGGCCCTAAAATACAAAATGTGAAACTATTCATAAAACACGACAATCGACTTTTTCTGTTGAAAGAACTAACAATAAATGAATAATTAAACAACGATAACCAATGGGCTACAGGTTCCTAGCTTGGGATAGACATATAAGTATGTGGAGGGGTTACATCGGTTGGTGAACGTTCAACCGTCCCCTAACGTGAGAAAGTGATGTGACAAAAGAACAATAAAAACACACTATAGAAATCGGATGAAATGGGCTTCAATCAATATCCAAACATTGTAAAATATTGATTGGCTGTTTTTTGACGTCCAGTGGCAAATATTTCCTGCATATTCAGGACGAGAAAGTCATCAAATAATAAATCATCAAACTGGCTAAGTAGGAGTTAGGCCGGGGAATTAAATAGCCACGCGATGCCAAATTGGGACTGTTTTGGTAGGGACGGGAAATTTAGCCTTAGCAAATTGTCACATACGGACCACTCATAACGAGTTGTTACTAAGAGATCTTTAACTTGCTGAGACCGTGGCATTTTCCCAACACGCGGCACGGAGATAACGTTCCCGTTCAAGACGAGTTGAGAATTTATACATTTCGCTCAACCAACAAACAACCTTTAAGAGGACCATTGTAAAATAAAGTACTCGTATCATGAATTGCTAAAATCCAAAGAAATGGAAATAGACAGCAAAACCCAATTGCAAGGATTAACCATAAAAGTATGATGGTCATAATTCGTTACCAATTACATCGATGGCGTAACAATCCCGATACACATTTGGGTTCCCAAAAGGTTTAAATAAGTGTGAAACATTTCCAAATACTATGTATTAAATGCATTAAGTTTAAAAAGTGATTGTGTACTGTGGGATATTTGATTTGGATGAACTAGTTTCTGTTGAACTAAAATTATCAGCTGACTTATACTTAGTTGATCCCTCTTGATCAACTCTTTTTTAAAATCTTGCTTTATTTACCTATATCTTGCATATCGATATGATCTAGAGAATTATAAATGGTAGTAGATCAGAGACACGCAACAACATTTACAATATCTAAGCATTAATTGAAGGCGTATTCAACAGGCTAGGTTTTGGTTACATTAAGCATCTCAATCTAAGGCATCCAAATTTTACCTCAACTTAAACAATAAACAATAATTTGATTGCCTTCTTAATCCGAAGAAAAACTCTCAATGTTAAACCTGAGATGCGTTACAGGCCCAGTTTAGAATATCCATGAGAGAGATAAAAAAAGCATAGTTCAAAGAGACAAGACAAATTTGAAACAAACCAAAATATGAAACAAAAAACAAAAAGAACAAAGGTTTGGAATCCACGAACTAAGGAGTGGGATCAAGGGCAGGACTTCGAGTAGTCGTATGTCTTAAAACTTTTTTTGAAACGTTCGCCTCAAGTCAGGAATGTTTTCACAAAACAAGTAATATAAATTATGACCCAAAACCATTGATCATTTATCACGTTTAGCTGTTAGATAGTGATAATAATCCTATACAGGTCATTCAGAACTACTGAAGTGTTGTATTGCTTTATTATAACTTCAGTCTTATTATTCTGAGTTGATGATCAAAGTCTAACACACCAATTAATTTCCTTTGAGATCACAATATGCTGATAAACAATGTTTGCTTCCAATAATTGGCCTTTGTGCACAATAAATCATTTGAAGACAGATCTAATCAGATTTTCATTTGCGATTGAAGCGAAGTTAAATCCTTGTTATTTCTAGAGAAAAGGCCAGCCTCATAATCCTTACCGTTTCCACTTTATCAATCACTGACCTTTGTAAAACTCCTGATTACCTGTAGTCCAGTTGTTGTCCTTATTTAAAGAGTTATTTGTTTATATCCGTTATAAATTTCTTCAACAGATTATGGCGATTGTCGTGTTTTATGAATAATTTCACATTTTATATTTTGAGGTCTTTAACGGCTTCCATTTTGATATAGACTTCGGTTTTTATCTGTTATCTGGTGTTTGCTGCCATATGGAAACCATGCCACATCTTTTATTTTACATAATATACCTATATAAGCTATCCCATACGCATAGTCTTCAAAGACAATACAAACTCGAAAAATATAATTGATATTTCTATTATCAAGGTATTTAGAAAAAACGAGATATGGTATGATTGTCCATTAGACATCTGCTGTAAATTACAAACACCTACAAGTTCCCATAAGGACTTAATAAAGAAACAAACCAATACACACGCATTTTTGTGTACCTGTAAAGTGCGAATTCCTGATAGTAATCCACTTTCAACTATAGTTCTACTGGGTACATATTCAAACCATAAACTACGAAGGTTGCTTTCAAATGTTAACTAAATACCCCGTGCCAATCCAATAAATTGGAAACAGAACTACAAACTTTCAATAGACTCTGCGGATAACAATGGCAATTGCGAAAAAAGTTGATGTTAATATCGCCTCTGAAAGGGTTTAGCCTGTAAAATCATTTATTCATATTGCAAAACGCAGTGGTCGATGAGCACTTAAGCTTCAATCAGTATTCTATAACCTTGCTGTCACTGAGACTTGTTCGCCATCCGTGAAATATTGTTTTTATTATTCCAGCTTTCAAAGTCTCAATTGCAATAAACAACTTTGATTACTTGATAAACGAGCTTGGCCCCAAGAACATATCTTGTAACCCAACATGAACGCATTATCGCCCCATATTTTGACGTTATTACTGCTCTACATTATTATGCACGGAGTTAAATTAGTCCGCCAAAAATACTTATATGTCATGGACTACCTACAACGAATTATAAAGAATCAGACACTGATTATAAACAATAATCTGATGAAATTAAATTAACTTATAAACCCGGATGTTTTCTGCGATAAATGTCTGATATTTTAGACCAGTATATTTATTTGGGATATTTTATAAATAGTTATTGTCAAAGTTATTTCATTACCGACAACAGTCAATTTGATAATAAGTTCATTTTAAATCTCATGTTCTTGAATTTAAGTGGACTCGTTTAATTACCTGATAAATCAAGTTAAATACTGGTTCTAAGCAATGAATTAATTTCGCAAATGTCTTTTTCATCTTCCCGAATCAATAGCAGCTTATTCTCACAATAAAACCTGCTATTTGTAGATTCTGTCAATAAAGTTGACCGAACGGCTTTTACATTTATAAATAACGACACAACTCTTTCAGAATTTATAAATGCGCTTTGAATTTAAAAACAAACTTCAATATCAGGCCGATGAAAAAGAGAAAAACATTAAACTGAACCCTCACTCTCTTTTTCAAGATCGCGGTAAGAGAGGGCAAATTTATAAAATATTACTCACATTTACAATACACAGTTGCGTTAGTATATTGCTAGAATAGAGAATCTTACATTGTTTTCCATTGATAATCTGTCTTTAGTCAAAAGTATAAAAATGAGTTTTTTAATGGGAAGCTGGACTCTCGACATTGGAAAATAGTTAAACTTTTATAAGAAATTTTCTTATTTATACCAAATCAACAAACAAAAATATCGTTAGATCTAAGAATAATGATTACGTATATATATAGGAGAAGATGAGAAAATAAATAACATGGGATGGTGGATGACTGTTTGAATTTATCAAAAAGTTAAATGCCGCCGCATGTTGGATGCCCGTCTTTCAAGTCTAAACCAGTTACTCATGTTTTGTATTAATGCAAAAAGCAACAATAAGTGAAATATTTATTACAATTTGACTATTTCGACTGTAATGTTATATTTACACTTGGGAGCTTGGTCTGGGGGATTTAATATCTCGTCACAAGGATTTAATATCTACTAAGTATGGCGACGTGTGCCACTAGCGGAACAAGAGTTGCTTTCTCTCCCGGAGCACCTGAACTCACCCTGGTTTTTGTAGGGTTCGTGTTATTCTAGCTTAAGTTTTCAGTGTAGTGGTGTGTTTACTGTGTTCTCTCTTGCGTTTCTTTTTTGTTGGCAACGATTTTGACTGTCATCTGATTCTTTGAATTCTTTTCGAGATCATGTGCAATTTCTATATAGAAAACATATACAAAGGGTTGTGATGAAAAATATTTTATAATAAAGGAGAGAAGTACGAAATTTTTTATCTCTTTTATAGGTAAGCATCACTTTATTACCCATCATCTAACAAGCTTATAATTCAATATATGCAACACCATATATAATACCAGACCACTGAATACTTATTCTTCTTCGAAAAGATGAAAGGCAGTATCAGTGGCACAACGACAAATGTCGACACTAAGTATGACAACATTTCATCAAAATATATTTATTTCACGCACCGGAGGGCGGTGGAGGTAAAGAAAGAGGCCGTTTGGTTTCTCCGATTGCAGGTAGATCCCCTGCTGAACGGGCGTCCGTTAGTTCGAGCAGGGTGTTTAAATACTCGAAATCCCCTTCGCAAAGGTTGTGCCGGGGAAAGAATAGGTACTACGTATCTCCGTCCCAGAGGAACTAGTTCTTTTAAAGGGGCGTCCCTGGATGTGGGGGATGTATTAATTCACAATCCGTCCAGAGGTTAATGACGCCCCGGGTTTAGGAAAAATCCAAGTCCTTAACACAGTAAAGACCCTCATTTTGAGTGGTCAGTAGGCGGCCAGTTAGACGGCTGAATTTTGTGACCCTATCTAACCCGCAATTTTTCCAGTTGCACTATAAAAACCACTCTTTACCGGACCGTTGCTCATAGTCTACATATTGATTCATTGTTTGTTAACCTACTTCCGTACTGATTATGTATGTATACATGTATGTATGCCGCTGGATGTTAAGCAGCAATCAATCAATCAATCATATTTATTTCACGTTTTCATGTCATTGGGTTTTAGTATTCCGACTTTACAATTTCTGTCTGCTGCTTTGGTATCTTCGCATTCGTTGTATAATTAAGTTCATTATGCATATAATGGGTCATTTTAAAGAAAAGATGGAGAATTTGTTGCGAGATTTAAAGTCTTGATGTCTGAAATGAAATGATGGTTGTAAATAACTAAAATGATATTCCTTAAAGACGTATATCACATTTTCAATTCCGTCTGTAGTTATAGTGTCAATTTAAATAACACAGCCCTAATCTACAACGAAGACAAACTAATTTTATTTGTTGCTCAAAATCCGACATATTTATCAATAACATCGAGGAATATTACCAATTAACCCTATGTTTCAGATTGCAATACAAGAAACCTTTCAAGAAATCAATTTTGGTCTGATACAAGATTGTAACGTTAGTAAAGCAGTGTCTATTGTGTTCAAACTTGTTTATGTTGATTTTGTTATAAAGAAATAATTAACTGAACAGCTTTCCACGCAGCTGTCTTGAGTAGTTATATGCACGTATAGATCTTTCTCCTGACAAAATTGATTAGCACTGTGTTACCACTTTGAAATTTGTGTCAGAATTATAACGTTGTTCTTACCAACTTTGGACTTGTCTAGATTTGTGCGGCGATGCTATGGACTTCAGCAACCAGGAATACGATGGTCTGCTCTATGAGGGAACAACATTTTCTCTTTCTAAAACCCTTTATTTTTTCTTTCCCTTTTCAAAAAGAAAATAGTCGTTCTTTTGGAGTGGCGACATGCCCTTCCTTGGTGACGCAAATACGATAAATGTGTTATTGTAACTCGGTGTTGTCAAGGTCATGCTTTGCTGTTTTGATAGAAGCAAGGAAACTATACAAGATTTGGAAAATTCACTTATGTTTGTCCTACATATGAAGTCAAGTTTGGGTTTTTACTCCAAATACAAAATTGCAGGATAAATCATCGTTTCGTTCGCTTTGAATCCGTCAACAGATTTTTATTCACTTTTAATTTTTACTTTAAATTTACATAGAATTAACAATTTTCCGTATTGTTACGCGCGGTTTTCAAGATACGAAACCGCCATTTATTATTTTCAAATAGGAAAAGAAGGAAACTCTATGTTACCGCCAAAAAATGTATAGAAATATATCTTAAACTAGAATTTCGGGATATCGGCAAATATCGACAATTACAACCGGGACTCATCGGCGAAAAGTTTGAAGTTGACACCACAACAATTTACCAATGGTTTCAATTAACAATGAGAGTATAAATAATTAGGAACTGTGTGCTGTTGTTGGCTTGTAAAAACATCTAGTCGTATATCTTCTATTTTAACATTTGTTGGTTTAAATGCACAATGTTTGTTGAGATGCTTATAATTTTTTTCGTAATTTTTTTATGTTATCTTGATTAATTATCTATTGTGTTTATCCATATTATCTTTATAAGTGCAACAGAATATCTCATAATATTTGTATCATAATTCATTCCCAGGTGTAAGTATAAGAACAAGTATTTTCTAGCTGGGAGCAGAATATTTGATAGTATATTACAAAAAGTGTTCTTTTCGTAGATCCCAAAAGGAAGTGTTCTTTTAAGGATGTTTCACGCATTGGAAGTTCTTTTCTAAAATACAATCCATGCCCGTTTTCAAATACGGCAAGTATGCTTTAGAAATTCTTAGCAGTCAAGTGTGTTTCTTGTTGATTAGGTCGATTGTCGTGTTTTATGTAGGGTTTCACATTTTGTGTTTCGGGGCCTTTTGCGGCTTCCATTGTGATGTGGGTTCTGGCTCATTGTTTGGGGCCGTATTGGGGCCTGTGAAAGTTAAAACTCTACTGTCACCTGGTGGGTGGATGTCTCATGGATAATCATGATACATCTGCTATTTTTATATTTCTATACAAGCAACCGGAAAAATATGATTTTTAAAGAAGTGTTATTAAGTCTGATTTAGGCTGGTTAGAGGATGTAGATCAAAGTTTCCTTCAACAATGCCAACACTTAATTTTATTTTACTTGACCAGCAAGGGCAATTTCAACTCTTTCCAATTTATTTTTTCATTTGTATTACGCAGAATCCAAATATATTCATTTCAAAAGTAATTTACTAATTTCCTTTAACTGTGACATGTTTAAAAATTCAACTATACTCTTTGAATAACAGATCTTGCAAGGGAGAATTTATGAAATGCTACTAAAAATAATGACCGACAAATATAATTGTCATTTTTATACAAAATTACTAAGATTTCTGGCAAGAATTGGATTAAGAATATAAGAACTAGTTGCACTTCTTGTGAAAATGTTATTAAGGGTGTCATTGATTATTTTAAGGAAAAGTCTTGTGTAATGAACAATGGTCTTATAAAGACCTCTAGATTTGAAAATTATTCCTTTTTTCCGTGGTTCGAATGCAGTCTCTCTGACATTTGCCCTATATCGTTTAATTTAAAAAAAAACTTTTTTTCAAGCAGTAAGTTCTAGCAACCAACCTGCCAGTTTGTCGGTTTAATGACACAAATTACCATATCTCTGTGGATTATTTCCACTTCAAGCAGCAGGTTATTATGTCACGTTAGTAAATGTGTTCAATACATTGATGTTTCATCAAATATAATCCTAAATTTCATCAATCTGTCAATATTTTACCAGATCCCGGTTGCAAAACACATTGATATAAACTGCTAAGAAGCATATTGATATACCAAATCAAAACATACCACGGGAGGTTGGAAGTGCGCTTCTTTATATATATATCAACATGATAGTGACATGTTTATTACATGATGCTAAGGTTAATCCATATTCTTCTGATGAAGGATGTGACATTCTACCTGATTTCAGTGCGCTGGAGTCTGCATGGAACAATTCATTTTTATGTTGAATAATTTAAATGCGTAATTTTAAGATAAAAAGGTTTAATGTCTTTATAGATTGATCTATTGATAAAAACAACTGGTAAATGGCCGGTCTTTTTTGTTTGTTTTTTAAGTTATAACTTTTACTATGGTGGTAAGTCATATGGTTTCACTAGCAGCATTAATATTTATATAAAACCGCATTGTCCTGCAACTTGATGTGGTTCTCCCTTTTTTACAAGTGGTTGGGGTGAATTCGCACAGACATTTTCCCCATTTTTCATACTGAACAAGCAAATATTGGATTAACAGAGACAATTTCTAAACATTTTCTTGTCGAATTCCAAAAATAAACTACGTCTTTATTTGAGTACGCAAAACGTATTTAAAAATCTATGTTTTTTCTCGTAAATCAAAACGATCAAAGTTTTACTTAAAATACGTTTCATTCGAAACTATTTCGTAGATATAAAAGGGGCAGATGAAAATTCGGAAGATTGAAACAACTTTATCTACCACACCGGAAATACAAAAGGTATCAGTACACAACACACTACACAGAAAACTGACCCCATGAAATGGAGGGAAAACTGCGAGTGTTCCGGAAAAATACGCCCCTCCACTTCATTTGTGATACTTGTTGTGTCACTCATTGACATAAAACACAATAACAGTTTAAAAACTTTGAGGTTTCAGTTTTTATGAACTGGGTATATCTATCCTCTTAATAATGAAAATTATTATTCTCTGTGTCAAGTATTTGAGGAGTGTGATTTTGTGGTAAGCATTTCACTGTTACAGTACAATACATAAAAACATATTTTACGACAGCAAATAGAAATGGAACAAGATCATCACGATCCTCTTTAAAAACATGAGCCACGGGTAGACGTTGTATTGTCACTTTTGCGTTTTAAAGCTTTCATAAATGAATTAGATTCATATTTTGATTATATAATAATTCTGTTTGTTTCATTGACCGCGTGTTTTAATCATACATCTTTTAAGATTTCTATGATCTGCAATTGTTTCCTATTTGCAATACTAAACAATATTTTTATGTGCAAAAAGATGAAAGTATAATAGCATCCAATTTAATATATTAAAATGACCGATACATCTTTCCTGGCATTGAAAGTTGATAAAATTGAATAATTGAAAATGACATTACATGCCTTAACTTTAATGCACTACCCGTTCAGACATTTAAAAAGTATCGTATTTTTTAAAAATGTCACTTCATTAAGCAGAAAAAATTGACGTTCTTTAAATGACAAAAAAGTTATTACAGTTAGAAAAAAATTTTTGTTTTTTATACGAAATTACGGAAGGCTTCATTCCATCTTTTCCTTATCCGAAATGAACACAAATTGGTTATTAATTTATTTTTTATTAAAATTGTGGATCTCTGCAAATACGAAAAACCTCATTCCTTGTATTGCAAAAAGTAAACCACAGTCTTTTGGATTTGGCTTCATATTTTGATGTGCTTGGGTATGATTTTTTGTAGTATAAAAATAGGAGATGTAGTAGAATTTTCCATCAGACAGCCATCCACCAAATAACATGCGAAATCAAACTACTACAGGTTCCATTACGATCTTCATTAATAACCTCAAAATACAAAATTTGAAATAGTTCATAAAGCATAAAAATGATAAAGGTAAGTTGAAATGGATTTTACACTTGAAACTGTTACTGAAAACCAACAACACATGTAATTGAAGGTTATACGTGCTATAACATTAGTATGGACTTCGACAGATTCCTCACAGTTGCTGTCTGCTAGTTCAAAACCTAACAGCACCGGATCAGAAATCAAGTTCTCCTATTTAAAAGAAAACATGGAATTGTTCAAATGTCAATTCAAAATATATAGATGAAACGGAAATTATTTTACAAATATTAACTGTTAAGTAAAATATTAAGCTTTTTACAAATGCAAAAAGACAGTTAATATAATTACCAATAAAAAAACTTCACGTTATATTTTTGGTTTTAATGCTGTTGATGAATACTTTAGCAGGAGTTGCTCACCCTTCCGGGGCAACTGTATTGACGTTGGTTTTCGTAGGGTTCGTGTTACATCAACTTAGTTTTCAGTGTAGTGTTGTGTGTTCTTTATTTTTCTTTCGTTTCATTTTGTTGGCCCTGGTCTTGTCCGTCTTCGGATTTTACGATTTCTGTCGGTCCCTTTGGTATCTTTGAATTCCTTTTTTATACTTTCAGAGAAATTGGTAAACATGTTTTTTTTTTTAGTTTTACATAGGAATACATTGTATTTGTGTAGTTAGTTCACATTTTACATTTAGAAAATTAGATACTTTGTGTAGCTCAACCGAATTAAGTAAACGAAAATAATTATTATCCATCTTAACATTTACACCGAGTTTATGTCTGTCTGAGCCGCATAGAGAAGATGCTGATAATGAGATTGGTGACACTTATCATGAAAAGATAAGAATGACGTATGGTTTTTTTGTGAACATAATCCGGCTATTTACTTGCGACTAACGATGTTTTGAAATTAGGAGTATTCGTATATATTAGTTTCTTGACATTAAATAAGAATAATACTGATACTTTAGGATTCAGTACCAGTAACAGTATATGGTCATGCTTGTCACATATTATGGTGATTCCTCGGAATTCTTAACGTTGATTAAGTTGGTATTTATTGCAATTATTTTTTAATTAAAATGAAAGTTAGCCAGTGTTGAATAAACATGATGGTAATTTTTTTAACACAATGAGTATCCTCTAAACAGCAGCATTAGAACCTAAACACAGAAAAGTCCCAATCCATACAATGTAAAAAAATGACTATTATAAAGATTATTTAAGGAGTCAAAAAGTAAATAATTAATGTTTCCGACAAAGTACTATGTAGACATGGTTGACAAGTCCAGTTTACCGTTCAAAATGCTATGAACGAATTAAGGTAAATTCTGTAAATGCATTAACAAACTTCAAATAGTCGACTTTAACTTTGGTATCAAATTTATCAATTAATAGCCTTCCATTTTCATTGTATTTTTTTATTTACTTGATGAAATGTATAAAGATGCCCGCAGTAAACTTTAAATGGTTAAATAATTATCTATTCCAACCATCAGATCTTTTTTCCTATTAAGATATTGTCAAGTTTCTAGAGTGCTTTATTTTTTTACCTTAGAAATGATTTCACTCATTTATTGGCCTTTAAAGTAAATAGTTTGCATTAATGTAGAAAAATAGTTGAAAATTGGCACTTCAGTTCAACATGTAATTCATTTTCCGACCGAAAGAATGCCATTTTCGATGATGTTTTCTTTTTTTTAAATATCCTATATGGCGAACATTCGTAAATTTTATGTTAATTGCTGTCATCAAAATTAAAAAGCGGTGAACAATTTCTGTTGGGCATTTATATAACAGTTTTAAGTCTGGGTACACATTTTTGAAAAAGACATCTAAGTGTCACAAATAGTTTTGGAAAGTCGATAAGAACAGTAACATCTTAAATTTATCTCGTAAATCGTTTAAATAATCATGATATTACTATGTAACCTTACGATTTCTAATTTTTATTACAAATTTGTACAATTCTAAGTAATATTCGATATCTTATGTTTTAATTATTTTTTGGTTTAGGAACAAAACTATTTGAGAGAGGCCTTGGCTTTACGCCAAAATACATACTTGCAGAATTTTTTTACAGTTACAAGTTTATGTGTTGTTGATAGAGGCTGCCATGATCTCGATGTAAGTTATGGGACTGTCGACACACTAATTATATTATTAGCAATTTGTCACTTGTTACATGTACTAGATTGCTCGTGAACCAACTACAATGATAGAAGTCACATTTGAGGGTTTTATAATATTCTCCCATGTACATTTGTTTCTCGAAAAGATATGCATGGTAACAGCGTAATGTTAACCTCGGCATCATACTATAGTCAAATTTAAACAAGCAGACAATTTTTTGCGAAAAGGAAACTTTTTAAATAGTTTTTTCCGTATTATTATGACTTTTTAGCCAAATGTTCTGCGTGCGTTTCATAGAATTGTTGAAACATAGATTACTAAATTTTGATTCCTTTTATGTTTTTTTCTTAATTTAAAAAAAACTATAAAAAGAATATACGATACCATCACAGCAAATACAGCAATTGATATTCTGCACGTCCTTGATTGGGTGGTATATTAAATTTTAGGTAGAGAAACTGTAGAATATGACACCAGTTTAATGGTTAAACCATTTATTGACCGTAAAAATTTTATATCAGCTGCCTGCACTGGCGTAATTGTATATTAATGGTCCCATAAAATGATGCATCAGTATAAAAGAATATTTAATGATGAAAGGTTGAGATTGGAAATGTGCAATTAGCTGATATACTTTGGGCACCTGGGAATTTATCGATTTACTGCAACTAATTAAATTTAATGAATTATCTCTTCGTCTGTGGTAAAATACTATATAATTCATTAGCTGGTTCATTGAAGATTTATGTTTTGGAGTTTCCACTTGAAGCATAAAGGGTAAACGTGTAGGTGGCCAAATAAGAAGTCCACATGAAATTTAACTGTAGATGGAACATTCGCAACCATGTTGCTTTTGCGGTCATGTATGCCAGTCTAATAAACAGGCAACGATATGTAGAAACGATTTATAATGATTAAAATGTTACGCAATTTTACAGATACAACGTCCATTTATAATATATATTGATAATTTAATGAACAAATTGCATGCAATGCACTGCAAAATCCATAAACAAGCACAACAATTATTAAAGCCACAGTAATATCCATTGTCTTTTTTACGGTCAGTTTAATAGGTTTTCACCACTGCGTGACGTTTATGCAATCAGATATTTATATGAGATGTAAACAAATTGCATATTCAATTCTTAACAAAGCTTAATCATGAATGGTTATAGGCCGGAGAGATTAGAATGAAAAGCTAAACGTGCAATAGTAGAAAATGCAAATAAACAGCCCTTTTATTACTGATTCTTCTTTACCATTTGTATCCAGAATGAAACGTAAACTTAAATATCCAGTGTATAAAAACCTGGCGAGTGATAAAATGTGCATAATTTAAAGGGACAAGACGAACTCGAATCAAACTTAAACATAAAACGGAAACTAAAAGAACAACATGACTCTAACTTCACGAACTATTTTACAAAACAAGGGAAAGATCACGTGCGCCGGGAAAGAAACCACCTACTGTCTAGCACTCGACTCTCGTCCTGGAATCCTGTAACTGTAATCTGGTTTACTTCAATTCGAGAAGAGGTCAACGAATTACATGTATTGAATTACCGATATAGGACAACACCTTGTTTAAGTAGTTTACCTGTAACAGGCACGTGAGTAGAAAACCAACTTCGACACATATACTCATGGTAGGCCTGAATATTGCTACACAAACATTTGAAGATTACAATAGGAAAGTTGAATTAACGCCGTATGTCATATTTCTGCAAAAGCATATCGGTAACGAACCTATATATCTTACATTTAAATTAACATTAAAGCTGTTCTTATATTTAATATTTCAGTTGGGTTATTAAATTCAATTTAATGGTTTATAGTAGGATTTAATAACTGATTTCCAATAAAGTAATGTTTTAATAAGAATTGCTTTCTTTGAAGAATAGTAATTTCACACCATTGAAAATCTATGAAAGACATATGCTAGTTGAATTTTTAAAGGGGCGAGGACGATAAGGTTCTTATTTGACCCATTATTAAACGTTAATTTAAGTTATACATATCTTTCCATAATAAATGTATTTAGCCGAATTAAATATGTAATCAATATTAATCATGAAAGTAAATCTTAACATAATTTTTCAGATGAGAAAATCGCAAAAAGGTGTGCTTTTAGGATCAATTTTCAACAAATTAGATATTATTTAACCAATTAAATATTTTCCCACTGTCGTGAATACAAACTCGTTCCTACATATATACCGGTTGAAACTAACATCGATTTAAACTTTACCCCGGCTTTGTCTACTGAAAAACACGGCGGATGCTTCAAGTGGAACAGGAGTTGTTTACCCTTCCGGGGCACCTGAACTAACCCTGGTTTTTGTACGGTTCGTATTACTCCAGCTTCAGTTTTCAGTGTAGTGGTGTTTTTCTTTCGTTTCATTTTGTTGGCCATTGTTTTGTCTGTTTTCAGACAACGATTTCTGTCTGCCCATTTGGTATCGTCGAATTCCTTATAATAATATAGTGTGACTTTTTTTTACTCAAGTGCGACATTTTATAAACAAATTTTTTAACAAACCTGTGCAAAATGTAAACCTGATTGTTTTACCTCGTTTTGTCACAATTACAGAGCCTCCACAATTTCCACTTTAATAGGGTAGCAGAAAGGGTTCTTGATGTACATTGTCCGTGTCGTTTACATGTGAAATATTTGACTTACATGAAGCAGAATAATAAGCAAAGAATATTATTATTTAGGATTCCGTTATCGTTTAAATTACCAAAGGAGAAATCAATATTGTTCTTGTGATTTTTTAGAAATAAATTTAATCATCATCGGCTTTGTTGTTTCAGTGTAGTAAGGTTTTCTTATTTTCAGTTTAAGCTTCATTTCCTGTGATATGATTATCAACAGATAAATCGTGTTGTGCAGAGCTTTTTGCGAAACATACAAGTCCAAGGACGAAAAATTTCGACCTTTATTTACGACCTATTATGTAAAAATCGCAACATTCTGGACATTATTAGGAAAAAAATAAAGGTTTCCCTAAGTTCCAGATATATGTTGATGCTTCATGTATACCAATTTTTCACTCAAATTTGAACAATTATATCACAAAATATATAAAGTATGTCAACAAAAGACAAATTTCCTTCCATTAATATTGAAAACGGTAATGCCTATTTCATGAAATGTTACAATATTGAACGTTAACAGCTGATGCCTGAAATAATGAAAATTAAAATTTACCACAAACATGGAAAAAAAACCAACTGCACTTTAAGTCTTTACATGAGAATAAAAAATCCCATTTTACTTGATTATACTTTAACTGAAATAATATCAACGTTGTTAATGCTATGAATAAAGGGAGATTTGCTGGTCTTTGGTATTGCTATTGTTACCAGTACATCATGACTTTGTCTTATGACCATCGACTGAATATTAACAACACATACAATTTGTTAGAGATATTTACAATCGTCTTTGATATATTAAATTGAATAAAATGTCTGATCACGACAGCTGATATCAATTACAAATATGTGTAAATCAATGAAGACGTAGACGTTGTTAACACACCAGAGTGTCAATTATTTCCGACTAATACAATTAAAACGACAAATATATTGTTAAATTCATTGTTTATTCCACAGTATTGCAGAGTTTTCTCCGTGTTTGACCTTGTAATTGTTAGATGATATACGCCAACAATAATTCTACATGATTTTAGGTTATTCATTAACATTGATTAGAATTTTCATAAGATAAGAGATATCTGAGTTTTTCCAATTGAATTGTTTTTCTTGTCTAAATAGAAACATACAGGGTCAAAGGAAACAACAACCATTAATTATTGTATAGAAATCGCACTTTAACATAATCGAGGAGTACAGTTTAAACAATATTCGGTGTAAATTGAAAAAAATCATATTTCAAAAGCTGTCTTATATCGTTGCATGAACTAAAATGCAAAATTTTAGAAAACGGAATCTAATTTATACGAAGCACTTTTCTAGAGTTCCAACAACATGTCTCCTGTACATCGCAAAATTTATCACTGACTTCTTAAATGGCGGATGCTAAACTGTGGGTTTAAGCTCATTAACGAAGTAACTCATAAAAATATATGTATAATAAAATTCTATGCAAACATAGCAGTTACCTATTCGAACCTTACCTTCATTTGGCATGTTGTATGCCAAAAGAAAAGAATCACAAAAAACCTAAAAATTTTGGCGAACAAAAATCAAAATGAAACAAAAAACCATTGTCAAATGTCTTGTAGATTAAGATTGCCTTAAGTATTTGTATGCGATCGTACTCTAGTAAATCATTTTAATCTGTTTTATATATATTTTTTACACAATTGCCCCATAAATCAGACTCTTAAAGTATCAACAATATTGATTGATTGATTGATTGATTGTTGGTTGCTTAACGTCCAGTAGCGAATATTTCATGCATATTTAGGACGAGAACAAGTTCAACAATTATCAATATCGAAAAAGGGGTGGGATGGGACAAAACGGGGCAATGGTGTTTGACTACCACTGGATAAAAAAGGGAGTGATGGGTAAGGACATGAAATTTAGCCCTTTTTAGCGGTATCATCTACTAAGCGGATTATAACCCAGGGGACTTACAATCCACAAGTACAATGAAGGAATGGAATGTATTGTGATAGTGGCCCAAGGATCAAATGGTCCAAATTTATCGGCAAATGTGCAATCAGGAGGTGTCATTAAAGAGGCAAAAACTGCTTATTATACCCGACCCTCCAAGTTGACCTTGATGTTCGGTGTGGTCTGCATTGCTCATAGATTTATGTTCATTATTAATTTTATGTCAACAGGAATAGCATATGTTAAGTTCTTCTTGTTTTCAAAGTTGCCACGTCATTTGGCTTGTCTCCCTTTGTTTGGCCTTGCCCCCAGTTGCTTACGACACGCTTTCCTGAATTTAATTGCATATAGCTTTAATTTTAGCAGTCGCTTAAACCTTAATGTTTGGAGCATAAAGTAGTTGATTTAATAATCTTAAATAATTAACGCATGTTTATTTCTCATTTAGAATTGGGTGTCTGTATGAGTGTAGTGTAAAGAAAAAAATACTGTGACCCATTATCATTTAGCATGTCATCGTGCAGCATAATGTCTTTCGTAATTCTCAAGGAAAATTATCATGTGAGAACATATCTAAATAGATGAAACGACAGGTATTATCTTCGGTACATCTTCTTTACATCGTCTATTTTAGCATTAAGCATATTTATTAACTAAAAAATTCCTAGCGTTTTTGCCGTTTGCTTTAAAAATTCTAGTTTTTTTCAAATATATTTTAATCAAGGAATATGTGTAGATACACTCAAGAAATGTATAATTGGTACTTTCTGCTTCAGTTTGATTTGCATTTTGTTGGATTCCGATTAGACAATATTTAACAAAAATATGCTGTATTTGCTAAAATTCTAAAGCAAAGACAATACAGAAAGGCTTCGAAAAGTATGGCAATTACTTGTTGTCCCTGTCATCGGATTTTTCTGCCCATTGTTTGGATTTGAGTCTTCTTAAGTTATGTTTAGATCTTTGACTTTCTATCTTTCAGTTCTAACGCTACTGATGGAAGGGGGGGGGGTTCCCTTTTTAATATACATATAGCAAAGCCTAAATATCATATCTATATTCAACATTGGTAATTTTGTATATGATGCATATGACGGAGAAAAAAACTGATATCATTAATAAGGTATTTACACATTACAGATACTAAAAATTACGGGCTTTCTCGACTTACAATGTTAATAGAGGATATATGGCTGGATTGTCCATGAGACAAGATTCCACCAATTTGCAGCCGAAATTAAACTTATACAGGTCCAATAGCGGTCTTTAATAAGGAGTCCAAATCATAACGGAAGCTGTTAAAGCCCCCGAAATACAAAATTATAAACTATTTATAAAACGCGACAATCGACCGAAGTTGTATTGAAACATGATAGCCTGATAGTCGTAGAAAGGTTTTAATATTTAGTATAAAAAATATTGTATACAAAATTACTCATGTTGAATAAATACGGAGAATTTCGGTATGCTATATGTACTTTCAAGAAGTTACCTCTCATCAGTGGCATTAGAACCAAACCAAAGGAAATCTAAGATCCAAATATAGCAAAAGAAGCACTCAAATCCAAATAAATCGAAATGGGAAGCCAAATCCGACGGCGGGGACAACTACTAGGTCCAGTACTTTTCTATTTCTTTTATTTGTTACATTTGTAAAAGTGATTGTATCCATTATTCGAACAAAATAAACCAAGATATCAAAGTGAAGCTGACGTTAAAGATACTTGGCGTGATTATATTTTAAATCTTATTTTTACTCGAATATAAAGAAATCATTTATGGTATCGATTTTTGAAATGCTTGTGCTTTATTGGGGTTTCCAGTTAAAATTAACCAGATACAAGCCTGTCAAACACATTTAGAATAAACAAGATACATAAGCTTTTGTCCCTGAAAATACATTGGTATATCATGGTTTATTAAAAATGAAGGTCAAAATCTATATCACATTGCTTTTATTAAAAAACATTAAATAAGTAAGACTGCCAGAATCAAAGATTTATATCAATTTGTTTTACTTTTGTGGCTTACCTACGCTTTGTTGTTTAATTGGGTTTAAACAATCATTACTTGCTAAAAAAATAAAAACGATTTGGTGACCACATGTTTATCGCATCTTTCCTACTATATTTGAAAATAAGGATATTTAGAGATATTGAGACTTAATGGTGTGCTGTACAATATAAAGTACTTTGGTATTGTAGTTTGGATCTTATGATCAAAGGCGAGATTATTACTTAAACAGACTTCTGAAATTCACAATACTATACAATATTTGGTAACATAAATTTTTCAACTTAAGTTTAAGAAATGAATGAATGAATAGAACATGATCTTTACTACAAGTAATTAGAATCTGGTTTTTCATGAACACTCGAAACGATAGTCAAAGTTTTGCGTTTCCTTAGAATTAAGAGTTTTCTTTCCAAACGTTTGCTGACATTGAACTAGATACCACAAGTGGAATGGTGAAATAAAAAGTAATTCGAAGATACCAAAGGGGCAGACAGAAATCGTTAAGTCGGAAGACAAGACCATGACCAACAAAATGAAACGTAAGACAATCATAGAACACACAACACTACACTGAAAACTAAAACTGATATAACATGAATCCTACAAAAACCAGGG
>JAULBM010310308.1:0-14157 GCA_032357055.1 Geukensia granosissima | reverse complement strand
TATAGGTGATAGGATACAGTGATCTGTAAAGGTAAGTTTAAATCAACTACCTAGACCACTCGGCCACCCAGGCCCCTTTTGTTACATTAACCCACTAATATCCTTGTAGTCTTGTTACTGTATTTCCTTTAAATTTTTACAATTGCAGTAATATGATCTCTTATTAGAATTGACATGCCTTAAGAAATAAGTTGTATTGGCATAATTTTAAAGTCTATTATAAAAATGTAGCTGGTTGAAGAGATCAGTAGATAAATAAATTCCTCTGCTTTTCTCTTGGTTGGAATGCAGTCTATCTGACATTTACCCTATATCTTTTCATTATCGTATTGTAATGCTATTGTTGTCTATCTGTCATTTTGTAACATGATTTCAAGAAGTCAAATTATTCGAAATGTGTCTGGCACACAGTGTAATTGCTGTAGAACTTGTTATCAATCCACCACTTATTTCATCCAGTGTAATTTCATTGAAATGCAGATCTACACATACTACAAATAAATCAATATGGAAATAAGGGTATATTTTCTTGCAGTCCCCTTTGAGATATTTGATTCCTTTATTTTGCAGAATTATTTCTTATATTTCCTGTTGTGTTTGGTTAATGTACTTTTGTGGTATATATGTACCTTAAATGTTAAAAGATTTATTATAATTTAAAATTAATCAAAATATTCACATTAAGATACTTTAAAGTTCTATGTAAGGGTAGTTAACACAAAAACTCTACCAGAATTTAGTGACAAAGCAATAATGCATGTAACTAATTTATAGAATATCACCTCCAGCTAAAAAGAGAAATAAATTGAGGCTGGTGGGCAAAATTTTTTTTTTGGTCATTTTTTTTTTTTTTTTTGGTTAATAAAAAACTGCATAAGTGAAAAATTTTAGCCAGGGTTGAAAACTAGGAAGGAATTATTAAATTAAAATAGGCCAATCTTAGTAACCCAATAAGTAAGTCTGCTACAAATAACAGCTTTATGAAAATGGCAAATTATGTGATAACTACAAAATCAATGTTCTAATTAATATTCTCCTGGCAAAAGAGTTGCTCTCACATCAGTGTTCTTAGGATTCAAAATAATATGCATTGTCCAATCAAATGACACAGATTAGAAGTTAAACTTTCCTCTACTGAACTTATGTTTTAAGTAGACTGATGTTTGAGCAGCATTTTGAATTGCCTTTACTTTGCAAGTGTGCTTTTTTTAAATAAAAAAACCACTAGTAAAGCTATTTGGCTAGTTTAGCTAAAAAGCTTCATTAAAATTACCCATTCTTCTCAAAATGAGTCATGCATTTATAAATTTAGTCATGAGTCTGTAAAATTAGCGCTGATTCTGTTAAAGTAGTCATGCCTTTGTTAAGATCAAAAGCTTCTTGCTGTTTGCCCTCCATATGTTCAAGAGCTGCCTACTGAGTGCTTTTATATTGCCTCAATTGGATAATTTTAGTGAATCTGTCTTAAATTAGCCATTTTATATTTTTTTTAATTAAAACTAGGAAATTAGCAAAACATATTTAATGAGGTAATCATTTCTAAATGCTTTTGTTCACAACGGACTCTGTCCTTGCCAAGGAAAATAACCAATGTCATTTGATTTATAAATAATGATTATCATCTGTCAAAACTTTGGTTGAATTTAGATTTCCTTGCGTTATTTTCTCTTCAGTGCTTAGCATACATACTCAAACAAAATGATTGCTGAAATATATGAAATACATTGCAGGTGCCATTTTATGCATTTTGAGAATCATGGTGTTGACTTCAGTTATCAGGGTGTTGAGCTGTTATATTTATGTCATTATCTTTTCTGTAAAACTGAAATTAAGTCAATTAAAATATTGAACCTCATGTGTTAGGAAAACTTGTTAATGCCATTTATTTTGTAAGCTAGTTATGATGCATAACATGTTTGTGCTTCATAAGGTATGAGTTGGCACATACTGTTCTTATCCTTAACTCAGCCATATCTCAAACCTTAACCCTAACCCATCCCTAAACCCTTACCACTACACTAACCTAATTTAACCCATATCTAAACATAATCATGCACAATATCCTAACCCTTATGATCCATGTCCCCTTAATTAAGTGAAGGTCGAAAATTTTATACCCTCAAAAATTGCAGTTGTTTTCAAAATTACAAATCTGTTGGCATCTTAAATTGTAACACATTACCTTATATTTACCAACCCACATAAAACATTTCTTGATGGTGCTTAATACAAGTCATCTGTATGTCATTATAAATATACAAGTGTAACAATGTTGAATAAATATGGTGAAATTTTCTGTGCTGTTTACATATTTCCAGAAGAAATCTTTTATCAGCAGCCTTAGAACCAAAGCAAAGATAATTCATGAACAAAATATAGTAGAAGTATTGAAATCTTAATAGGAAGCTTAAATCCTAAATCTGATAGAAACACAAAAAACAATTCGTCTGTAGGTCATTATATGGTGGTTAAAAAATGAACACATTACAGCAAAATTTTTATTTTTAATCGAAAACTAAATCAGTAGAATGTGATTGCATCAGCCAACTCGTCACACCACAATTACCAAACCGCCAAATTAAATCATCTGTAGGCACCTTTAACAAGATAATGGTCCGACAGTTCATTTATCTTGACACTCATTTCTCCGACACTCGTTATTCCGACACCCATTGTTCCGATAATCATCGTTCCGAAACCGCATAGTTCGGACGGCTCATAACTTCTTATATGGTAAGGTTTTCAAAAAGCTCAACCGCAAGGAACTTGAAGATGTGATGACTTTGGGAACCAAGGTATAGTCCTTTAAAAAGTAACAATGACCCAGTTGACTGAAACAATTCGTTGAAAACTATAAATATAGAAAAGAGAGATGTCATGCTATTGTAAATGAGACAGCCATCCATTGAAATCCAAATTATAAAAGATTCAACTAACATGTACATCTCATTTTTTGTCCTTCAACAATAGATAAAATTCCACAAAAAAGCAAATTATAAAGCCCCCAAAAATATATGTGGCACAGAAAAGAACAAAAATGTAACAATACAATGTCGAATAAGATGAGAACTGATTCAAAAGCCCCAAAACCAAAAATACACCAAGACCTATTTCTACTGACTGTGAGGTTAATTTTTGCATTTATTTCTGCATATATAAATTATCAAAAAGTTTAAGTTTGACCTGTTTCTATGGCAACTGCAGCCATTCTGAATATTGTATAAAGTTAAATCTACATTTACTCATATCGGCCGGGGATAGTTAAAACTACATTTACTCATATTGGCCGGATAATATCCCCGTGAAGTTTCATTAAGCTTTGACGTGAATTTAAAATAAACTTTTTTGTTTCCATTGCAGCAGTTGCCATACTTAACAAACCGCTCCCTTCCCTACTGGTTTGGTTCATCCATTGTAATTTATGCAAGGAATAATCTAGCCACATTTCATTAAGATATGCAGGACATGTAACGAGAAAAATGAAGCTAAAGATTTTATTTTTCTAACTGTTCGCATGGTAACGGCGGCCATTTAGAATTTTTTCATGTCACTGCACTGCTATTCAAGGTGGATAACAATCCTGGGAAGGTTCACCTGTCCGTGAGAAAACTGTTTGACAAAGATAAAGGCGGAAGGAAAACTTATAAAAATAAACAGTGCAAATACAATGTCACGACAAACTGGGTTTGGACATGAATTGTAAACACTAGCATATTAGATATAACAAACCTTAAAACAAATGAAGAACAGACACTTCATGCAGCATTATTCGAAGTCATATGCAGTCATTCGAGGTATCCAATGATGTTTATCCCACACCATCAGAAGCGTCGCTAGAATATTCGACCCTTACTTACATGGATTATGGATGAAGTCATATTATGGGGAAGCTAGATGATCGTGATCTTACTTTAGACAAAATGCGAAAGTGTTTGGCAATAGCTGAATGTATTCTTTCGCTTAATAAAAACATTTTACCCCATTTCATCTTGGATTAGCATTTGCAACTTCACCACGAATTTGGTTCGAAAAATCATGTTGAAATTCGCATGGGTTTTGCGCGTCTTATTCAGAGTGCGAAAATATTTGACCAGCTTAGCTTATTATGAGACAAGCAAAATCAAGGACAAAGCGTATCGTGGTATCTTTTACCTCAGCAGGGTGGCCACATTATACAAGAGGGTGCTGATAATGTGGACATTAACACCGAAACTATTGATGGCAAAAATACATTTCACTCTATGGCCAGGACTGTTTTCCAAATTCAAAGTGATTCAGTAAACTCCATGTTAAGTTCGCTCGTCAAACGTGGCCAAGATAGATTCCTAGTAATAGATGATTCTAATGATATGCTAATGGGTTGCTTACCTTTCAAAAAGCCAAAGGAGCGGTTTGGGCCACCACGATTTTTCGATGTAAATGAAAAGGTTCTTTCGTGCTTAACTGTTAACAGAGATGTATCGGACATGGCTTGGGTTCTTCTTCGAATGATATCTAGACAGGATATTTAAATACCTTTAGCAGGTAACCATGAGCAACAAATAGTTCCTTTTTGGACTGGTTTTAACAAAAAGCTCTCAAAAAGTAAATCAGAGTATATATTTGTTGCCTATGCTCCGGTTATAGATGCTAAACCGAGTGACATGGCTACTGTATACACCACAATGCAACAATGTTTGGATATGACCAAAAGTGCTGGTCGAGAGTTCGCAGTGCAAACTTTCGATCAGCAATTGTATGCTGTGGCACAACAAGTAAAGTGGTCTATGCAAGATGCTTTTCATTGTCATATACTTAGATTAGAATGATTCCATGCGTTGTCGTGCTTCATCGCTTCCGTTGGTAAAATTTGGTCGTCAGGCGGGCTAAGTGACTTGTTTGTTTGTTGATTCCGGTGTTTATGTGCCAAAACTGCTGACCAAATGCTCTCAGTCAGGCAAGCAGTTTAATCGTGTTGTTCGTGGATTAACTCTTGCATATGAAGCCCTTATGACGCTCTGGTTTGAAAAAATACAGGGAACGAGGTTGCAAGCTTTCCCCAATCTTTGCATTTTTTGACATGTTTCTTCGTGCAATTGAAATTGATCTAATGAACACCAGGGCCGAACGTAATTGAATATGGCCGATGCATCTCCCAGTCGAGTTGAAGGATTCCTTTGATACAGGAGAATTTTCAGTAAGGCAGAAACCAGGCATTTTCAATGGTATATGGAGTGATATGGCCATAGAAAAAAACCATAATCAAATATTCTAAACGATGCGGTGGAGTTGACGGTCTAACTCGTAAAAAACCTGCTTAACTGCGATGGACTCTAACTAGACATTCCATGTCCCATTTACAGCGCAGAAATGAGATCAAGGTCGGGTGTAAGCTTAGCTGCAGAAACGGATCACGAAGAAAACAGAACAACGTCAAAGGCACGCGATGAACAACAAGTGCAAGAACTTATAAATCACGTGCGTTCAAATATGACTGATCCATTCAGCATCGACGACCACGTACCAAAATCCTTAATCAACATTTCTACTGGAATGGATGCCACAAAAGAAATTCAGGACTCCCTTATTAACTTAGTTGAACGTGGCAACAAAAAGGTCAATTCTTTAGTGGAAGGCTGTTTTAATGAAGGCCAAAACCACGACTTTTTCAGTCCAATTTTGAGATCAGGCATTAAAACCTTTGAGGATAGGACAAAACCTCTAATTTAAAGAACAGGCCAGGAGAACTAATTAAAGCCCATATAAATATGGAACAGGTATTTTCGCCGGGCTTTAGCTCTTGCTTACTGTAGGGACGATGTGACTGTTGAAAATGTTTTGGTTGATCCTGTTGGCACCAATACCCACAGCTCTTTTTCACGACGACGGAACCATGAGAAAGTCTTGAACGGCAGACTTGATTCATCTACTGGAAGATGAAATCTGTATTTCATTAAATCTGGCCGTGTTTGAAGTTTCTTGGACTGTTCTCCTATGTGATGGCATTGGAATTATTCAGAGTTTGGACACAAACGATGTAACACTTTTGATGATTTAGCAAAGAGTTTCTTTAGAGGTCAATTGGCTTATTTTGTTAATGCAGGAATAGTTATGGATGGATGTTTTTGATCGTTACGACCTTAAAACGTCCATAAAGGCCACAGACAACAGCGTAGAAAGGTTTCATGTCTATCAGATCATTGAGGGAAGAGTAATTCCTGAATGGAAAAATTTTTTAGCAACTCTGAAAACGAACAGGTATTAATCTGATTTATTGGTGAATTTTGTTGTCAACAATAGGAACAGTCTCCTTTGCAAGAATAAAAATTACTGTATGTGGGTGGTGTTTTTCAGAATCCCGAAATTGTAAAAAGGATCTCAAATGATGGCGCGCACAATTGCATCGAATTAAATAGTACACAAGAGGAAATATTTTTTTAATAATTTTACAATCTTTCAATTTATGCAGAAAACAAACTATGGAGACTGCTGATATCTGCCACGATAGCCCCGAAACCTTTGACCTTGACCTCTATATTCTGACATTTGACCTCTACCTCTGTATCCTGACATTTGTCTTCGACCTCTGTGGTTTTTATGAAAGTCATCTTGTCTGTAAACTTGATGATCATTCCTATAATACATATACGACTGGCTATTCAAAGTGCTGCTTTCGCTCTGGGTAGCCTAGAATATTATCAACACAATCACGATCGAATATTGGCTGCTAATAAAGATGTACCACTTTGTGACAAATGACATAATATACAGTAATCAAATAAATGAACAAGTGGAACTTTTGGCCAGTGTGGACCCTATTTTCGCAATTCCAATGATTGCTTAATGAAGTTTTTCTAATACGGGCAAAAGTTCAAATTTCGGATTCAGTAAATATGATAATTTATCCAGTGGCTGTTCTGATATAAAATTAGGATTATAATATTATTTTTTTCGAACAATTGATTTCTTAATAAAATATTTCTGTTACAACTCAAAAAGAAGTGAAATTCGTCATTTAACTGTTTACAATTTACGCATAGTCTTTCGTTTCTAGGAACATTTCTGTATCGCCCAACCTCATTTTCTAAATAATGACCACTGACCCGAAATTTTGTTAAAAGTTGTCTAGTTTTATAATTTGGCATATCTGTTAAATATTTTTCTAGTTTTTGAACTCTGATTTAATTTTGCTGTATAGAAATATTTTAGAGCTATCAGTTAAAGAAGATGGCTTACTTTGTATTTTTTACTATATGTATCATATATGCTAACTTTGAATTTTTTCTTTAAGGAATATTTTATTTGGATAAAAGGTTTATCAAATTGTTCATAATATGATTCCTGTAAATCAAAAATATTTTGACAAAAATATACCAGGTATAAATACCCTCATTGTCCATCTCTTTGTTAATAGTAAGAGCGTACGTCTGTTACAAATGGATTTATATTCAACCAGTTCAATCTAATATAATAAAGCATAACCTGAGTTTTTATACAAGATGTCAAGGGAAGTCTCCCAAGTTCTGATTTAGCAGATATGTTACAAGCAGTTTTTCGCAGACCTAGTAGTATTTTACAAAATTATTATTAATTAAAATTACCTCTGTAATCTATAATGTTTCCAAGAAAATTATACTCCTTTGTTTTTGTCAAGGGAAATTTATTGTAAAGCATATTTGGTGTAGGCGAATATCTATTTTGAAAAGTAAGAACTTTTGTCTTATTAATATTTACTGTTAACTGCCAATCAAAACAATATTTTTCAAGTGTACTGATTGCATTCTGTAGGCCTCTATGTGAGCTTGATAATAAAACTAAGTCGTCAGCAAAGCTTAAGCTAGATACTTTTGAATTATCTAGTAAAAGAGGATCACATAAACGGTCGAACATTTCATTTTAATCACTTATAAAACAATTAAAAAGTGTGGGTGTCAAGCTATCCCCTTCTTTCAGTCCTCTTTCAAGAGTAAAATAATCTGTTACACAGTGTTCAATTTTAACAGCAGATTCACAATGCCTGTACATATTACTAATAACTTTAAAGTTCTTTAGTCCAATACAATTTATCACTAATTTATAAAGTAATCCATTATGCCAAAGAGAATTAAATGCTCGATGTAAATCTACAAAACATGCAAAAAAATTTTGTTATCTTTTTATTAAAATATTTTGATATCAAAGTCTTTAACACAAAAATACTATCAGTAGTCCTATGGTTAGCTTTAAATCCAAACTGTTGATTTGTAAACTTATTTTCATAGTGTCTTACAAGTCTTTTATTAACAGCCGAGCTAAATAATTTTGCTGAACAGTTTTGGAGGGAAATTCCTCTGCAATTATTCAAATCTTAATGGTCACCTGCTTTACAAAGGAGTATAATTTATGATTTTCTCCAGTTGGTGGGGTAATTTCCAGATTCTAGAATAAGATTAAATAGTTAAGTCAACTTACTAGAAAATAATCAAGGGGGCTTAATAGCCAAAGGGAGGTAATCTAGAAAACCGGTTGGTTGAACCCAACATTTTGTCAAATGTTATTACAGCATGTTTGATATATGTGGGTGTGGTTGCAATGTTTCCTTGTTCATTCCAAGGGATGTTTAATTTGCTGTATTGTTCAGTATTGTTTATGACTCTTTCTTGCATTTTTTTAAATGAAAGTAACAAATCATTTTTCAATCTTTTTTCACTTTATTTTTTTCAGTCATTCATTCCTGGAAAAATAAATAAAACATATATTAAATTTAAAATACAAAAAATTAAAATATGTGGTGCACTATATATTTAAACATATATGAAATATATGAAATACATTGCAGGTGCCCTTTTATGCATTTTGAGAATCATGGTGTTGACTTCAGTTATCAGGGTGTTGAGCTGTTATATTTATGTCATTATCTTTTCTGTAAAACTGAAATTAAGTCAATTAAAATATTGAACCTCATGTGTTAGGAAAACTTGTTAATGCCATTTATTTTGTAAGCTAGTTATGATGCATAACATGTTTGTGCTTCATAAGGTATGAGTTGGCACATACTGTTCTTATCCTTAACTCAGCCATATCTCAAACCTTAACCCTAACCCATCCCTAAACCCTTACCACTACACTAACCTAATTTAACCCATATCTAAACATAATCATGCACAATATCCTAACCCTTATGATCCATGTCCCCTTAATTAAGTGAAGGTCGAAAATTTTATACCCTCAAAAATTGCAGTTGTTTTCAAAATTACAAATCTGTTGGCATCTTAAATTGTAACACATTACCTTATATTTACCAACCCACATAAAACATTTCTTGATGGTGCTTAATACAAGTCATCTGTATGTCATTATAAATATACAAGTGTAACAATGTTGAATAAATATGGTGAAATTTTCTGTGCTGTTTACATATTTCCAGAAGAAATCTTTTATCAGCAGCCTTAGAACCAAAGCAAAGATAATTCATGAACAAAATATAGTAGAAGTATTGAAATCTTAATAGGAAGCTTAAATCCTAAATCTGATAGAAACACAAAAAACAATTCGTCTGTAGGTCATTATATGGTGGTTAAAAAATGAACACATTACAGCAAAATTTTTATTTTTAATCGAAAACTAAATCAGTAGAATGTGATTGCATCAGCCAACTCGTCACACCACAATTACCAAACCGCCAAATTAAATCATCTGTAGGCACCTTTAACAAGATAATGGTCCGACAGTTCATTTATCTTGACACTCATTTCTCCGACACTCGTTATTCCGACACCCATTGTTCCGATAATCATCGTTCCGAAACCGCATAGTTCGGACGGCTCATAACTTCTTATATGGTAAGGTTTTCAAAAAGCTCAACCGCAAGGAACTTGAAGATGTGATGACTTTGGGAACCAAGGTATAGTCCTTTAAAAAGTAACAATGACCCAGTTGACTGAAACAATTCGTTGAAAACTATAAATATAGAAAAGAGAGATGTCATGCTATTGTAAATGAGACAGCCATCCATTGAAATCCAAATTATAAAAGATTCAACTAACATGTACATCTCATTTTTTGTCCTTCAACAATAGATAAAATTCCACAAAAAAGCAAATTATAAAGCCCCCAAAAATATATGTGGCACAGAAAAGAACAAAAATGTAACAATACAATGTCGAATAAGATGAGAACTGATTCAAAAGCCCCAAAACCAAAAATACACCAAGACCTATTTCTACTGACTGTGAGGTTAATTTTTGCATTTATTTCTGCATATATAAATTATCAAAAAGTTTAAGTTTGACCTGTTTCTATGGCAACTGCAGCCATTCTGAATATTGTATAAAGTTAAATCTACATTTACTCATATTGGCCGGGGATAGTTAAAACTACATTTACTCATATATTCATGTATTTATCTCCGTTCACAGAAACAAACAGTAGATGTAAGCGTAGTTTATTTCCGGGTGTAAAGGTTCCGGTTTAACTGTTTGTTTCTATCTAGCGGATGAAAGACCAATCTAATTAAAATTATATCTCTCACTTGCTCCCTATTTTCATTTTGCTGTTTAATACGCGTCGTGATAAATAAACAGCAAAATGAGAATAGGGAGCAAGTGAGAGATATAATTTTAATTAGATTGATGAAATACAATATAGTGCACTTTATCCCGTCAACATGCATACCATTGTGTAGATAAGTACTGGAAATTATATTCTAGAGCATTGGAAAGAAGTCACTGATACAACCGGTATATAAACACCTGGCCCGTGCAAAACTATCATACTTTAAAGAAAGTTTGTTGTCAACAGATATTTATTCAAAAAAGGGAGGAAAAACCAAACCTTGCATGGGTGGGATGTAATTACTTCTCGAGCCTAAGGCTCTATTCAAAAATGACCCTCATCCTTCACACCTTACGGTATGCTTGGATGAGGGAACATTCTTAATCATATTCACCTTTCAGTAATTACATAGCTAGCTTGATCTTGCTTAGCTTTAGATCCAATCAAAACAAAGATCAGTAACAACTTTTATAGTACACCAAGCGAAATTTGCCACGACTTAAGTCAAAATATCCCGAAAGTTCAGCTACAAAGTATGTCATGTTATATATCGTTGGAATTCTAATTTTTTGCCGCAACTCATCATGCAATAAGAATTTTAGTTTTCCTCAGCACAAAAAAATTTCCCATTACCCCTCTATGTTAAATTTTTGACATTGAAAAAAATTGTCTCAAAACGGCATGCTTTAATAGATCAATATCCTGCTTTAATGTTAAAACCAGAATATAATTCAACTCTTTTCCTAAAAATTCATCTTTTATCTCTCATAAAACCACAAACAATAAAAATTTTATCATGTTTTGTTACCCGAGACTGTTTGTTGATTGTACCACCAAAACAAAGCAAATTTACAAAGTGAAACAAAATTAACATTACATCCTATGGGGAAATTTTTTATTTCAAGTTAAAATGAATTTTTAGCTACATCTTCAGCTGCTGCTAAAAAATTAGAATTCCAACGATTTAAATACGATATATTTTACTGTAAAACTTTTGATATAGATTCACTTTTGTTGTGGCAAAATTTGTTTGGTGTTCTATGGGATTCTATCAAGGTTGAAGTCGTACCTTCCTTCCAGACGAAGCTAACCCTACTGGGAGCACCTGAATGTACTCCTGTTTTGTTATGGAGTTTATAGAATTTTTGTTTTGTTTCTGTTTTGCCTTTAAAAGTTTTGTTTCAAGTCTGCTTGGTGTTTATGGATTATGTGTTTTGATCTTTTATTTGGTATTATAATCTGGACTATTACTAAATCATTATTTTGAAGATTTGGAAAGAAGAGGGTAAAATGAACAAATCCAAATTTTTGAAACCTTTTAATTTTTCATCCAATTATTGATGTTAATTGTTTAGATTATTCCTTTTGTAAATGCAATAAAATTGCTCAAATGGATATTCTAGATTAACTTTGGATCAGATCAGTTTTGAAAATTGTGATTCCTAAATGAAATTCTTGTCACGACCTACATCTCTGTCTGTTGCTTATCAGTAATTTTGAATAAATTTACAAATACTTTACCTTATATAAGTACAACTTACCAAGTTCTGCAAAGTGTTTTTCTATTAAGTCTATACTGTACTGGTAATCAGAGTGTACAACATTTTTTTCCTTTTCTTCTTGCCTTGTCATTGTTTGGTTTAGATCTGTAAAATAGATACATAAAATACATAAGATACATGCAAAGCAACATTATAAAGAAGTACATTTGAAAACTTAATGACTATAGAGCAAATACAATTAATTTATATTTATTGAGGTTATTTAAAAATTATTAACATCCTACACAGCTAATTGACAATATATTTACTGACTGATCCAATTGATCCAAAAAAAAAACAAATTTTTTAAAGTAAACTTCCCAGGGGGTTCTTTAGTAAATAAAATTTGGTGGACATGCTTAAGGTGTTCTTTCTTAATGACAGGGATCCAGGACAAATTTTCAGAGAGCAAACCTGTTAATATATTGAATGCTCAAAGAGGGAGATCTCACTCCTTTCATCTTTTCTAAGTGGGATATTTTGCGTGATGACCTTTTTGCAGAAAAAAAATTTTTGCTAAAAATGAAGTTTACAGATAAGATAAAGACATGAAATCTATAATATCTTGTTATTCCACTTATCATACTAATGATATCTTATCAAAATTAGAGCAATAGCCATGATGAGTGCAAGAAAAGGATTAGTGATTTGTTGATTGCTACTCAATGAATTTTGTGTTATATGAACATTGCTTTCACATCAGTTTAAAAAGCCATTCAGAACATAATTTGTGCACTATTTTTCCAAACAGTGAGATTTGATGGGTAGGAATTTGTGAAATAGATTGGTGAGAAGATTGGTGTTTCCCACATGGGAGACTTTCTCAGAGACATTGACCCAAAAAGAGTGAGTCTCCCTACTAAAATGGTAGGGTTAACAGGTATGAGAGGAGGACCATTAAAGACCTGCTAAATTGTACCCTTTAGGGTCAGGTGAGGGAAAAAGTCTAGAAAATCAGAAAGTTAGAATTGACTTACCCAAATTATTATTGATGTCTTCTAGTGGAACATCCTCCTCTGTTTCATGTAACTCTTCTGTATCCTCCTCATAATCATCATAGTCATTCAAAATTTCTTCATCATCATCATCATCATCTTCATCATAATTTTCCTCATTATCTTCATCGCCTTCTTCATCGTCATCTGTTGGGTATAATATATAAGTTATCATTTGAATTCATCACAATACTCCATGGTCAGTGCAAAACATGACCAATAATATGCAAAATACATCTTAAGGTAATTCAGTCAACTCCACTTAATAGCATACCTGTTATACAATGCAAGCATATTCTTCTATTGCATACAATTCTGTAGCACAAAGCCATTCACTGTTTGTCACTTTGTTATTAAGAAATTTATCTTTTATTTTATTTTTGAATCAAGACAATATTTGTTAACATTTTAACATAGAAGTGAGTAGTATTGAGAAATAGAAAATGAAACCAAACATTTTGGTACATAAAGTGTGAAATCAATTAATTTGTCTATATAAACAGGCTTTAATCTCTTTGTTTATAGAGTTATTAACTCAATAATAAATAATAATTGATACTTAAAAAATTAATTGACAGGAGAAATTCCTGTTAAAGCATATTCAAGTTTATTGCATAATTCTTCATGACAAGAAAGGTATGCAATTAAGAGAAATCCACTGTATTTACTTACAAACAAAATAAAATCAGAAATGGGAATGATATACATGTAAAAGCATACAGTCAAGGAGCATGTACAACCAAAAAAAATAATAATAAAATCTACCAGTAAATTACAAGTTTCTGAAATTATCTCCCTTATTCAATTTATATTCAGGTTTACATGCATAAGTAAAGAAAGCTTAAACTAAATTAATGAAGCTTTGATATGTTTTAGTTGTGTTATTATTCAAATAAATACCATGCTTCAAGTATTTCTTCAATTATTAAAAAGACATTAAACTGTGAGCAAAATTTGCAAAATGAATTATCTGTCCTTGGAATGAATTTCCTTCCTATGAAAATGAAAAGATATGAGGTAAATAAAAGTTTGTTTGTCGTGTTTTATGTATAGTTTCACAATTTGCATTTCGGGGCCTTTTACAGCTTCTGTTATGGTATGGACTCTGG
>JAULBM010310297.1:690-14157 GCA_032357055.1 Geukensia granosissima | reverse complement strand
TAAATCAAGGTATTTCTCAAATCCAAAATTTGATTTGATCTGGACATAAGTTCTCAATTTTCCATTCTCATTTATTAAATTATTCCTGAAATTATACCAGGTATCAACATATAAAGATTTTAAATCAGATTTCACAGTATGTTTTAAAGATGATTTTGAACAACATCTATATTTGTTACCTCCTGGAGCTTTTATAATATTAAACATATTTGATAGAGCAGTAAACCATGACTGTCCTCCCTCCTCAGCTAATTTTTTCGAGTCTAAATATGCATCTTTCAATAGATCTGTTGAAGAATTTTCTAAACGGTACCAGTACCCAATACAGGCTTTGAAGCAATCTAATAAAATAGGATATCTCCCAACCTCAGACATAGCCCCAAAATTGGAACTTTTCTTATTTAAACCAAGAATATATTTAACAAAATGTAAACCCATTTTTGAAGAGGGGGAGAAAGTTGATTGTTTTGTCCAATCACAAAGATGCTCCAACTTGAAGGAGGGAGGTAGATAACAGCCCCATATTTCAGCACCATACAGCAATATAGCCTTTATAGTATGGTCAAATATATGTAAGGAAGATCTGATACTGGGTCCAAGAGAAACATAATCAGCCTTAAGTTTAAAAAGGGCTTTAAGTGCTTTTCTATACAAGTCATGTTTGGCTTCTTGAAACGACCCAGAGGGGGTTAAAGTTATTCCTAAGTATTTATATCGGTTTGCACACTCTAAATATTTATTTTTAAATAAAAAATTTTCCCTTAAATATTTGCCTGTTTTGTTAAATATCATGACCTTAGTCTTGGAAAGATTTACTTCAATTCCCCAATCATCACAGAAAGCTTGAAGTTTATTTAATTTGTGTTGTAAACCATCATGTGATGTTGACATAATGACAACATCATCAGCATAAAGTAGACAACTAATTTTTCTATTGTTAACTAAAACTGGGTCAGGAGTTTCATCAAAATAGTTAGGGAGGTCATTTATAAAGATTTTAAATAGATTAGGGCTTAGAATGTCACCCTGTCTAACCCCAATTTTAGAGGTAAAGTTTTCTGTTAAAATATTTCCAACTTTAACCTGGAGTTTTGATTTGCTATACATATTTCTAATAACATTAAAGAATAGACCCCCAATCCCTAGTTGTAAAAGTTTTATATAGATAGCTTCATGCAAGACAGAGTCAAATGCCTTTTTGAAATCTATAAAGCATGTATATATTTTTTTCTTTTTGCTAATATATTTATCAATAACAGTTTTTAATACAAATATATGGTCAGCGGGTCTACTTTTTTTAGTAAACCCAACTTGGAAAGGGGAGATAATTTCATTTTTCATGAGAAACTCATCTAGCCTATTGTTAAGGATAGAATTAAACAATTTTCCAAGACAGCCTGTTATAGCTATGCCCCTGTAGTTTTCTGGTTTTGATCGATCCCCAGATTTAAATATAGGGCTAAGATAACCTTTTGACCAATGGTTAGGGTAGAACCCAGAGCTGAGAATACTATTAAATAACTTTAAAAGGCTCGGGACTAGAGGGGCCTGACAAGCCTTAAGCATATCATTTGTGATAAGCTGGAGACCTCCAGATTTATTTGGTTTAAGTTTTTTTATAGCTAATAAAATTTCTTTTTCACTGATATTTTCATCTAAAGGAATTTGACTCATACTTGCAGATTCTAAGATGCTCAGTTTAGATTTCATCTTTTTTAAAGCAGAATCAAATTTGTCTTGAATTGAATTCAGACAATCAAAATGATCTTTAAATTCAGCAGGATCTACTGGAGGTAAATCATCAGGCTTCTCTTTTAATGAATTAATTAATTTCCAATAATCCTTTGGATTTTCAGTTTTAAGGTTATCTATTTGTCTAATAATATTTGTTTTATAGTTTTTTGCTTTATATTTTCTTGTTTTATTGTATATTCTATAAGCCTTATAAAAACTATTTCTCAGTTCTTTATTAAAAGGGAAGGTAGACATTAGTTTAGCTTTTTGTACTACTTGATTGCGAAGAGTCCTAAGGTCTGAGTCATACCAATGTTTATGCTTTGGTTTCTTTTTCTTTTGGTTGGGTCGTTTCAAGCACTTATTACATGCATCAAGTATAATTTTTTCAAAATTTCTGGCGGCGTCATTTATAGAGCTTTCATCTTTTATGTCTATGTTCTGAGAGTTAAAAAGTGTTATTTTCTCTAACAATGCAGGACTCTGTAATTCGGTTTGTAATTTAATACAAGATTTTTCATCCCAGAAGTATTGAGAAGGGACATTTTCAAAAGACTTTGTACGGCTACATGTAGCTCCCTGGAATTTGGATATCAAGATCCAAGATAATTTACAGTGAGCATCTGAAAAATTGGGAATAAATGGAGAAACTTTGAAATGAGGAATCTGTTGGAGCAGTTTTTCACTTACAAGAACATAATCAACTAGGCTGCATCCATTTGGGGTAAAACAAGTAAAATTTCCAAAAGAATCACCCATAATTCTGCCATTTAACATTCTTAAACTATTACCAATACATATATCTAATAATTCTTTTCCCCTGGGGTCAATAACGCTATCATATGTCACCCTTGGACTCAGATCAGCATCTCGGATATAATCATATTGGCATTTATTATATTTGTCATTATCACCATATATAAAATCAGGTAAAGATCCTACTCTTGCATTAAAATCACCACAAAACATTAGGCTACCTTTTCCACTATATTTAGTAATATCATCTGACAACTGTTTTAAAACACTTGAATCATTTTGCTCTAAAGCTATAGAAATTGGTGAATTAGTGGGTGGGTTATACACAACACAGATGTAGATATCATCTTCAGTATGAAAAAAGGACTTCTTTAGTATAATCCAATGATAGTTAAGGTTAGAAATAGGTAAAATTTTAATCCCAGGTTTCAGATATGGTTTATAAAGAATTCCCAATCCCCCAAAATGTCTACCATTTTTGGATTTTTCTCTGCAGATGGGAAAGTATCGAAAGTCTGGGAAAGATATGTTATCTTCATAACCCACATGAGTCTCCGCTAAAAACACAATATCAAAATCTTTTATCTCACTAAGGAAATTAGGATCTTTACTTTTGTCAAAAATTTTAGACTTAATACCTCCTATATTCCAAAAACATAGCTTCAGATTGTGCACTAAATGGCTAGACATATTTAGGTATCCAAATATATAAGGTACAAGATAAAAATTTCCTATTTGTGTACACCCAAAATAATATAGGTAATATATATATATATATATATAACTTGGCAATACAACTGGTGTACAAAAAAGTACTGTATTTCTTTTATGATCACCTGATTTGAAAACAATATATATATATTAGAAGTTGTGAAAAGTATTAAATCACAAGATATTTCCAGGCGATATTCTAAAATAAAGTATTATGCCTGTGGTCAAATATTCAAAGTAAATGTTGAACTAGTTCTCGTCCTGAATATGTATGGAGTATTAGCCGCTGGACGTTAAGCATCCCACAATCATTCAATCAATAAAACATTTGTGCTCTCTTTTGAAAATGATATTTTGACCTTGCCGAGAAGCATCTTTTCTTAATTTCATCAAAGTGGAAATAAACCAAATTATAGGAAGTCACAACAACGTTAATCTTCTTTACATGAACAGAAGGAACGTTTTACGCAAAAATTGTACACATTGCACAATTACAGAATTAAATTAGAATCATGGAGAATCTCGTAATTATTGTTTATATGATTTTACAAGACGTAGCTGCTGTTTTGTTTGAGGAATTGTTGTATTCTTTCATCATGATGAATTAGTTACTTTTTGCAAACATATATCTGCTGATGGGTCTTTTGGTAGGGAGGATCAATAAAACAATTAGAAAAAAACAATGTGACCGAACCAGTATACAATCACTCAGTTTGAAATAATTTGATTTTATTTATTTTCAAAATAGGCAATACGCAGGTTTCTCTAAGAAGGAATGAGCCCTTCTGGGCCTTATGGGTTCATTGCCGTTGTTTTTTTTGTGGTACTTACTGTCAATATGTGTGTTTGAGATTCAATTTTCGTACTTTGCTGTTGCCTCATTTTCGTGTTTCCTTGTCCACCGATTTGTATTTTTCTGTTTTTTTTCTTGCCTCTCCCTAATTATCTAAGTGAAAAGCGGAAAGGTTTGAACTGTAATTTAATTTTGTATACGTAGAACGACTAGTTAATTATTCTTTAGTTTCTGGCCAACGATTTGAAAAATAATATTAACTTGCAGAGTATTGAATTCTTCAAGCGCGAAGTCAGGAGGGGGTGCCTCCGCCCCCTTACAATAAAAAAAGTAAAAACACTGAAACTACAGCCAGTATGGCATTAAATATGACCCCGATTACTTTTTCGGGGGTGGGGGTGGTTTCACTTGACTCCTCTCCCCATCCTGGACCCGGCATCCCTAACATAAAATTCTGGATTTGCGTCTGTAGAATTTACTAATATCGACATTCTGTCAAACAAGTTTGATAAAAGTCGGGAAATGATACAACACGAACGGACATGAAATTGACCTCAAGCTTAATAATCTATAAAAAATGAAAATTTATCTACATATGATTAAAAAGTTATAAGAAAAATCCTTACGTGTATGAATTAATTCTTATTTCCAAAGGTCGAACATGTTTTACTCAAAACTCTCATAGACTATGATTTGTTGATATTTCCGTATCCGGTAACTTGACAACATTGGAACGTAAGCCTACTGCCAGCAAATATCCAATTTGACAATTTTTTTTTTCTTTTAATCCGATTTAAATAGAAATATTTGTTCTCTGATATCACCGGCGTATATGTTATATCGACTACTTTCTTAGGCAGAGATAGGGCTTCTTTTAGGTCTGTATATGAAACCGTATCTATATACCTGGGGAGAGATAAATTATAATAAATTAAAGTAACAAGGTGTGTCTTTCACCGGTAATTGTTATAAAATAGACAAAAAGTGACAAATGCAGCAAATTAAAAATTGTAAAATGTTTCGTTTTCCGATCTCCAGGAAAACGATTTTAAGGTGGAGTACATAGGAACGTAAAAAATAGTAAAAATTTCATACCTTTTTGTAAAATATTGGAAAAGATAAGAACAAATCAATACTAAGATAACATTAAAGTGGCATGATTTGATTAAAGTGAAGAATGACTAGGTAAAGATATGATGTGTATATTGCATTTAAACAGGTTTGATGTGTTATTTTAATTGTATAACGAGAGAGAGAGATATATCAATATTTCAGTTTGCTCTTCAATTTTTTTTAAACGGAAATGGTCTTATAGAAATATGAAAAGGGAAAGTGTCTGTTTTAGTACTACACTGCTGTTATATATATATATATGTATTAGTTGGAAAAGTATTACATTGTTCTGTGTTTACTCAGGTCTAAATGAAGTTATAAAGAGTACTTTTACAAAGTTTGATTTGATTTGATTGGGTACTAACGGCCCTTTCAACAAGTCAGTCAGGATTTGATATGATTAAATTAGGTTTAATGGCTGGCACTTAAAACAATATTTCAGATATTTAGTGGATCTCGATTTTGTAATTGCAAAAAATCAAAAGCTCCACCTTCAACATGGACATTATAGAAAGATGATGAAAATATATGGGGTAAATGTCACAGACTGCACTCCAATTACGAGAAAAACAGAGGAATTTACAAATCTAGAGATCTCCACAAGGCCTCCAACAATGGTGGATTACCACTCCTTGTGAAAGCTCTAAATCGCCCAAAATAAAAAAAAAAAATCGTGTATGCGTAAAATAATACTACTCTAAACTGAATATTATTAAAAATGTACATTTAACAAAACAATAATCTCATAGACAAACCTATGACCACAATTCCTGACTTGGGACAGGCACATGAGACAGGTGGTGGGTTAAACTGGTTAAGTAGGACCCCAACCCGCCCCAAACGAGTGGTCAAAGAAAAGAAAGAACAAAGAAAACAAAAGCAGTAACAGACGAACTTTACAAATCAAACAGAAAGTCACCCAATCCGACTAGATAGTACCTTAAGTACAATATGATTTACTATTAGACAGCAACCCAAAATGTATTAATTACAGTATCTACAGGGTGTTTGAATGCCTTCAATAATGAACAAAGATCGATACCATAAGACTTCAAAAGTCACCCAAAATAAAATGTAATGATATTTAAATGTAACAAAAATCGGCCTTCATTTACTTTAGGGGACCTTACCCTATAAGACACATATCTGTTCCCACCTTTACCCTCAACCCAACCCTAACCCTAACCTAAACCCTAACTAAACCCTAAACCCTAACCCTTACCCTAACCAAATTTAACCCATAATCAAACCCTAACTATACGCAATATCCTAATTCTTAAGCAATGGGTCCCCTAAAGTAAATGAAAGCCAGTTGTATAAGAAATAAAAACTGTACAAAAATCGTCAAAAATGTTTTTTCCTGGTATGCCTACTTAAATGTCGTATTATTAAAACAAACATCAAAATCCGATAACTGACAAATAAGCAAAGTAAATCATATAGAAATTAAGCGCATAACGTTTCGAATCCTCGTATGAATGCCACAGTGAGAAATTGTGTTGATAAATGCATTAATGATTTTTTTTACTCAAACTTAACTTTACTGTATATACCTGCAGCTGAGTGAACACTGATGGTCTGTTTCTTTGTAGTTGACGAACAGACCTTGTTCCGCTTGTGAGCTACCAAAAAATTGAACATTTGTTCATACAGATAACAATGTAGTAATAAAGTGTACGTTCAATATGTGTTGGTGTTGTCTGTAGTTGAATGTTTTAATATTAATTTAGACATATTATCATATTGCATTTTTTTCACTTGGCTTTTATAAAAAAAGAAAGATATGAACTGCAAAATCTGATCACATTGGATATATCTTAAATATCTTTATCAATTAGGATACATATAAAATAACGGACGTTTTGAAGGTTGAGGCTGAATTTATCACCGGTATCTCAGTGAGCACGTCAGTGCGAGATGTTATACAGATTTTTATTTTAGTCGAGTCGTTCAAAAGTCGGCAACGTCATAAACAACTTCACGTAACAACCGGCCTGATATTTTCCAGTATCACGACAGTAGGCTCACGCGCGCCAAATACTAGAAATACCAGGCAACAAGAACAAAAGGAAAATCACCAATTTACCGATAAAAGAAATCACAGTATACATTTGACAATGTTCTGACTTATACTTGGTCCACTGGCAAAACCTTCGCGTTTCATTTGAATCTTATGAAGATTAGCCTAATGTACAACCTGCATGATTTATGACCGTTACTATACTTCACAATTAACAACAGGGCATGTGTGTTTCAAAAAAGAAGTAATTGATTTTCCTTCCACACCATATGTGCTTAACTTGACCCGATTTTATTGTCCGTAGTTTCATTGTTTTCTTTTCTGTCTTATTTTATCTTTTTATTGTTTATTCCTCGACAAAAAATTATCTACTTTCCAGACCAGCTGTTCTATTAATTTTTAATCTGTCAATCGTGATATTAGATTTGATTTCAATTTTCCCGAACTCGAACTTACTAAAATGTCTTTTGGAAAGAATAAAATATTTCAAAGGTACATTATTTATACATGGAGGCTTACTTGAAAAAATGTAGCTGCAAAAAGTGTAATACATTGTAACCTGACTGCTTGCAGTACAGGCGCATGCCTTTGATTAGTTGATTGATTGAATCCTGTTTAATGTCATGCCAGAATTGAGCTGTGGAAGTATTTAGATCTCAAAAATTGTTAAAACAAGTTCAAACTTTTCATTCGTGTGGTCCTTTTCATGTCATCTGCAATGCAATACTTAGTAGTCGTATATTTATGTGTTCAGTAATTACACACATATCCCAATAAATCATAGAATACTTAATGTTAGTTATGATTTAATACTTTTGGTACTGTTATTGGATCCCTCTCAGAATATGGCGGTGGTGCTGTCGCATGAATGAACTGTTCATTTATCAGGCCATTTTGTGGAACAACGGGGTATAACTGGTTAGACTGTACGACTGGAACCGTCCCCTGGAATATAAAGGTAATATAGAAAATGTTGAATTTGTTATGCTATTTGTACATTTCAAAGTGTAACATCTCTTCAGTAGCCTCATAACAAAAATGGACTTTCTCATATGTTCAGTTATCCAACAGTCAAATCCCGATATTAGTCAAATCGTAACATGTATATATTTTAGAGCTCGCAACAAAGTGATGGATAACATCCTTGTTGGATGTATTGATAGGACCCCCTATATTTTATAGTTAGATTCATGGTAGTATGTGCTGCTGTCGCCTTGAGAATTTGTTTCTTTTCGTATATTTTAATATTAAAATTTCATTTAAACTATCGAGTTAATAATTTGATCCCTTTCCTCGTCCGTGTGAACACATGTTAACTGAAACACAACACAACATGACAATTTATATGTTGTTGACACAAAATACTCAGGAAGAAACAAATATACATGAAGTAAAAATTTCCTTATTGAAAAACTAATATAGATATATACAATATACTCAGTCGGATATTTTTAAGCCATTGGTACTAAGATTTCTTCTCGTTCTAACAAAACATATTCAGTAAATAAAATGTGAACTTACAAATATTTGTTCATGTTGATATGGAGGAGGTTGTCTCCCTTCCAGACAATTTCCCATGATTACGCTAAAATAAAAAGCAATATCAGGCTAAATGTACAAGTTCAAAATTGGATAAAAATTTGCTTTTATTCATGTGCTTCTGAGTCATGTAATGTTGTATAAAAGTGCCATTATTTGTTTTACATTTGCTTGTTGTCAGCTAGATAGTTCAACTCGTTGTGGTGTTTTTGACTATTATATAATCCTGTTTTTCTTATCCTTATCACGGGAACAAGTGCAAGAAAACGTAGACGTGGGGTTACCAGTCTGTCAGTTTTGATACATTACGTCATTATTTACCTTTCCATTTCCTATCTTACCTTTCTGAAAAGCTGAATTGTTAGGGTTTCAATGTAAAAATATTGATTAATTTAAACGATTTGATTTGAAGAGGAAATAATTTTACCTTCTATTTGATTATGTTCAATAAACAATTAAACTTGAATATGTCGATATTTTAAACGTGAAATGCAATTTTTACCTTTTATGTGCTCACTTTTTCTGCATATAATTATACACATATTAAAAGAACATAACACATGATACGTTTTGTGTATTACAAACAAAGGACATTGTTACTTTACAAACACATTATTTAAAAGCCAGGTAAAATCTCAGTGCAGAAAGGTATTCTTTAACCCCCCACCAAATTTTCAATTGCTTAAATGTTCTACAACTTTAAAACTTGATCACTTTACAGGATTCATTAACATTTAATGCACACAGCTTGCAGGTCATGTGTTTACTTTATAGAAAAAAACCACACTTATTACACAAAGTTAATGTAAAAAAATAAGTCACAGTAAAAAGTAAAACTTTCTGTAAACCCATCCAAAATTGACATTACCCCGAGTGTAGCAGGAGTTTAGAAACAGACTACTCGATTTCTCCGCCGGGATAGAACCCCTACTTAGTTAAGATGTGTCTTTTGGTTGGCCGAGATGTATAAATTCTGAACCCGTCTCGAAAAGGAATTAACCGCCGTGCCCCGTGAAGAATACGTTGCATACTAGCACGTTAAAGATCAACAGATAGTAATATATAATTGGTGGTTGGTGGTCAGTTGATAAGACTCGATCCCCTTCCCAAACTGTCCTAATGATTTATTGTTTGATGACTTGCTCTCTTCTTTAAATATTTGATGCTGAACGTTGATCGAACAATAATATTAATAATAAATGAATCGAAAGTGACTTTCTTTTTTGGAAAGAAAGATGTAAAAATAATGGATGGTTTTCATATAACTGCTTTTTTCCGATCAATCTTACCAATGCTCTTTTCTCTTTTTATACATACCATAATATTTAACGGGTTCAGAAAGGATAAACTTTCTCAAATGTAATCACTTCATTTTCACAAAAGTTTTCTAAAACTGAAAGCTTCCAGAAGCCCGAGATCATTTTTTTTATGTTTGATGACGTGAATTTCAGTGTTTCAATTGATGAAAAATGATACAAACTGTACTCACTTCACGGCAGGACTATCGGTGGATAAAGAGGTTAAGCTCTATATCATTTAATTTCAAATTAATCATTATATATAAGCCTAAATTACATGCTTAAAATTGTCAAGTAAAATTCCGATCAATCTTCACATGTTTCGATTTATTTGGAAATCTTACCTATGAGAATAATTAGCATCATGCTACATTCTTACTGTTTTGTTCGAGTCCGCAATTTGTTATCAGTTCAAGGAATATCGGGAAATGGAAACTCAAAATGCGATTTATGAAACGGGATTTCAAACGTCGACGACTATCACCATTACAATATTACCATATATGGATTGTTATGAATTTTTAAGTAGCAGTCTTTATAAAACTCATGCAATATCAATGGTGAAGTGATACATGGTGTTGAAAAATCCATCTTTTCAGAATCCATACCTCAATAACAGATTACAACGGTAACTCAGTCATTGCTAATCATACATTTTTATCTCTAAGAAATCTACTAAATCAAGGAGGATAATTATTGCAAATGGTCATTTTCATGTACATTCTATGCAATTTTTATCTCAAAAGTACACGGCTCAAATGACAAACAAAACTGGTTATGTATAGAGGTACAGTCAGTCCTATATTCAAGACAGGTTTAAGTTTGGTAGGTTTTTGATATGGATGAATCATCTCCTGCATGATTTTTATATAAGGAATGGTACTTGAAAGATGCTTTGTTAGTAACTTTAAGTTATCTCGACTAGTTGTCTCCCAAATTTAACAAACCAGAAATTTTATTACAATAATAATATCACCGTGGTCATTCCTAAAGAAATGTTTGTTTTTATTAAATAAATGATATATGTTCGTTTGAGTTTGGCGAACTGGTGATGTAGTTATTCATTTACAACAATCATAAAATTCATACATTGTACTTAAAGCTTTTTAAGAAATTGTACACGATTTTTGTTTGTTAAAATATCTGTCTTACCTTCTTTCAATGTATCCACTTAAATGTCGCTGTTATCATTAATTTGAATACAATTTTAGGTCATGTTCTCAATTGCATTTTCTGAAAATTCATACACCCGATTCATACGCAATTATTAAAGGTATTTTAATAAACAAGTTCAGGGTAAAAGGAAATAAACTGCAACAGGTGTGGACAAAAATTATTTGATTTTTACGATCAAGCGAGAATGCTTACTGATGAAAGGTTACTCATTAAGTGCACAATTGAATGCATGTATCAAAATTTACGTGTATTTTGGAATGTCATGTGAAGTACCAAAAAAGAATGAATATTTTATGATATTAGTTCCTAAAGAGCAAGTATTGCGCAAGAAATAATCTTTATATAATACATGCTTTTTACTAATAGAATAATAATAAAGAAGTTATTTATAGGAAAAAACCTATGAGGAATAATTATATGTCGACATTGACACAATGGGGCAACAAATTTGACTGACACACGAAAGAAGAGAGCATCGACAATTTTTTCTTTTGTAGCGACCCCCTAAACTGGGTTAACTCCACCACATGTCTCATGTGCCTATCGCAAGTCAGGAATTGTGGTCATACTGTAGGCTTGTCTTTGTGTTTACTGTTTTGTTACATGTACATTTTTGATAATATTCAGGTAGGAACAGTATTATTGCAAAAATACACGATTTTTTATTTGGTGCGATTTAGATCTTTTCAACAGGAGTAGTATTCCACCCTTGTTGAATCTGTTTTACTCGTGGTTGGAGTACAGTATCCATATCTTTTTTATTTTCGTGCATACTCCTTCTCGGTATCTACCTTTATTAAATCAAGAGGTGTTGCATACTCCAAAGACATACCACTCAACAGATGCCCTGACAGAAGAGGTTTTACTTCTTGCCAAAAAAAATGTATTTGTCATTTCAAGATAAAGGGGAAGGATTCATAGGATCACAACCTCCAGGCGGAAAAAGCGAACAGCTTGTTTTTTTTTTTTTGGTTTACTCCGCATTTTCAAAGGAAAAATCAGTTTTCAAATGTGAAAAGGGATATTCCATACCGGCCGACAGAAGTGTGTTTTCTGCCGTAAAATTTCATTTTTATCGCGTATGTTGTGACATAATTTTTTTTTCGACAATTGGGAAACAATAGCCATAACTTTTCCCCACACGTTTGAAGAAAAAATCCATAACAGGTAAATAAAATCTATTTATAAAATTAGGCCAAAAAACCACTCCACAAATGCTTGACATGGAGTATAGGTGATAACAATGTTTTCTTTGCGTGTGTTGTGTTTGGAAGAACATCATATAAGCAAAGAAATATGCACAAAAATACAAGAAATTACATTTTCGCCTTTCATTCAACTCCTTCACATATGATATTGTTTATTTATATCGATTGTATATAATTGGCCGTAATTAAAAGACAAATGTTCAAGTCCGATAATATACAGACCTGTTGATATAAAGTCTATAAGTATTGTAAAAGTACGTCTTTGGATATACATAAAAATTCCTAGTTACATGTGTTTCGTTTGTTGTAACGCCACTTTCAGCAATATTTCGGTCATATAGCGGTGGTCAGTTTTACTGGTGGAAGAAGCTGGAGTGCCCACAAAGAACCACAGACCATAGGCAGATAATTGACAAACCTTATCACCTGCGATGCGAGGTTAACGCAACCTTTTGTGAGGTATAAAGTCAGGCACGAACTCAATTCTGTACAATGATCTGTACAGGTAAGTTTTAGTCAACTACCAAGACCACTCGGCCGCCCATGCAGGCCTCCCCACAGTGTTTCGTCAGTTTCTGACTAAAAACATCAACTATCCGATTATCTACGACATATTGGTACGCACAAGCCATGATTACATCGATGGTTAATGCCAAACCTAATTATTGTACGCATTTTGCCTGCCTTAAAGATTCTAACTAGCTGCTACGTCCAGTGTAAAATAACCATGTGAAAGATCAAAAGTACATAGATCAAAGGGAAAAGACAAATTTGAAACAAACTATAAAATAAAACGAAAACAAAAATAAACAAAGGCTTGGAATCCACGGAGTCCTTTACATAAAGGACTGAGATCGGGAGCCCATGAATGGTAAGGATCCCCTGTCATGCGCGCATCACCCGTCGTGGAATCCTTAAGTTCTAATCCGGGTTAACGTCAGTCTGAGATGAGGTCAACTGATTGTTGTATAACCGGCAAGATGTCCAATAATAGCTGAGATACACTGATACCATATGGATCGATCAATTCGTGATGGTGACCATAGAATTTTAGGAAGGACGATTTCAACCTTGATTGGATTTATCCTTGTTGTAGTGATAAATGCGACAACAACAATG
>JAULBM010310286.1:0-14159 GCA_032357055.1 Geukensia granosissima | reverse complement strand
GTCACGCGGAGGGGGATATTGACACAATTTACAAGAGCAAGTTTTAATTAGATTGGATATTGTCTGAAATTCAAATGAAGGAAGGATATTAAGTAGCAAATGAAAAGCCACTCATGTTTAACTGTCGACCCCGGGAATAAAGGGGGTGGAATTTGAAGCGGCAGCTTAATTATTGGTGAGAACCTGGACTTAGAGGGTAAGATTAAAAGTGACGGAATGCGGGAGTGATTTTATTCTAACTTTTGTCATGCAATCCTAACAGTCGATTAACCAATCACGATCAAGCATTTCTTCACCAAATTCTCGATTTTCCTATATTAGGAAATCGGCAATTTCAATTTGCTGAATAAACATTATTAAGATATAAACAACCCAAGTAAATATAATAAGAAGCTGTTAAAATAGATGTAAGGATGTATTCATTTAATCAAATGATTGATTATTAAAATAGAGTTTGAGTGAGTTCTCGGGTTTTTGCAACTTTCTTGTTCTGGATGTCCGGAACCAGGAATATTATAATCGATTTATTTTGAAATATTGAACTGTCGGACCATCGAACTGTCGGTCTATCGACATGTCGGTCTATCGACATGTCGGACCATCGAACTGTCGGACCATAGACATGAACCCGTTGACTGTCCACTATCGCGGTGTTATGGACAATAAGAACAGTAAACTACTAGTATTGTGCTGATGTTATTGTATATTTATTGTTGTTATTGTAATATTTGGGGATTAGTACTGGGATTTGTTAGGACAGAGTTCGTTCTCACTGTTTGACCAGGGGAGTCCGGTCCATAATTTACCAGCTTTAGTTCTCCAAATTTATTCACTGTTCCGCTTGCTTACCTTCATGTTTCATTCACGTTATGTTGTTATATTGTAATGGGGCTCCATTCTTGTATAAGTTAGGCTTAATTAAGCCCTTATCTCCCATTTTCCCCTTGGCATATTGCTGCCGTTTCGAATATTCCGCCATATTCTACGTATTAACTTTACCTGTGCATAAAATGTGACCCATTGACCTGTGGGCGGAACAAATCAATTATCATAATTGGGCCCACCGTGGGATGTGGGACACTAGTATAAAAAAGGACGAATGTTCGTCTGCTTTTGGAAGACGGCAGACCCGTAACCAGGGCACAAACCACTTGTTCCTACCATTTGCCTGTTGTTTTGAGCGCATCCAGCCGCAGTCAACACATAATCAGATACCATGATATTTACTTACCTGTGTATGTTTCCCCTGTTTATTTACATAAAAAATCTGACCTACTTACCGTACTACGTTTTACTACGAATTCCCACGAACCAGGGGGGGGGGTCTCCGCTCATTCTACATAAGTCATTCATGAGCTTTTATTGTCATTGTGATATTTACATTGACATGATATTCAGTTTGTTGTACTGAATAAATTGTTATTTTTGAAATTTATTGAAATCTTGGTTGTTTGTTGTACAAAATGTGTCAATACCCAAAACTGAGTTTCCAGTGCCTTTGGATTTGCTCAGCCAGCTATCGCTACCATATTGTTACTTTTCCTAAATTATATCTTAAACCAGGACATAATTATAGCTGGGCTCTCGCTACCAGATTACTCATAACACACCTATTTGTAACTGAGACCAAGGTATAAATTTTGACCACAAACCGTCGCCTGTGTTTTATGCACGGGCGCGACAATATGGCTGCTTGGCATGGTCAGTTTGTTGTACTTTGTTTCCGGAATAATGTACTTTTGTACCGTTATTGTATGGTGATGTAGTTAGATAAAATATGTGATTCTTGTTTTTTTTATTTACGGCCAACCCAATGCTAATTCCCCCGAGCAAACACTAGCTACAGTTGGATCAAACCCAAGACCTCGAATACCTATATTTCAAGTGACTTTTCAACTAGATCACAAAGCCATTTATCCCATTAACAGTCTGAAATAAACGTGCTCAAGTCGTTAAAAGACTTAATATGAATGAAAAGTAATAATATCAATTACCCATCAAAATAAATGAATAAATGAATTTCGGTTTTTCTGCACTTTACTTCAAAAATATGCTATTAAAACTTGTTTTGGTTAATAACGTCTTTAATTTAATCCCTATTGAACATTTACATTTCTGTGGGTGTGTTTTTATTGTAGGGTAGCTTTTTAGCTTTTTGCATATGGTATGAGTTTGTTTTTCAAAAAAATGTTAAGGTTCATTCTGACCGCAGAAAATGAACGTTCATTTTCGGTCCAAAAATGACCCGAAACATACAAAATATTAGCATAAAACTTAATCCAAGACAAGCTTCATTAAATTTCGAAGATTCTTGAATATATTCTACACCGTAATTTCTCAAAATAGTTTAAACAGAGTCTTTCGAACCTTAAATTTGCTACTGAATATGATTTGGCCGCCGACAGCACTGTCAGTGCAAAATTTCTAAACTGAAATTTCTTCCTTAAAAATGGAAATGACGGGGCGATTTTAAAATTGGTGATGGCTATCAATGTGTTCAAACCTCGAAAAAAATTCCAAGACATATGGCTGTTGAATACGCAAACGTCAAATTGATTTCAGTACGAAGGGGTACAATGTAGTTTTTCATGTTTTTCTGCTGCATGAGTTATCCCCCTTTTTACATGCTGCTTCTTTTTAGAACATTTGATACTTATAATTTAAAGCTACTATTATAGGTTTTTTTCACAAAGGACGGGTACGTTAAGGTCCATTTTTGGCCCAAGTATTTGGTTTAAAAATGAAAGTTGTCTTATGTATATTATTTTGTATTTTTGTATAGAATAATGTCTATAAAAAGAAAATCCAACAGAAGTTTTAGTTTAATTAGTTCTACAATGGTCACATAACACATAGAAAATGATTTGATGTGAAAATGCTAAGAAATTAACTAATTTGATGCAATATTTGATACTATTTTGTCGTTTTCAATATAGATCGCACAAAAACATCACAACCAAACTTTGTACAATTAATGATCTATCAAGTACAAATGTTTTGTTAAAATATCTTTGTGAGGTTTTGTACGATGATGTCTATTTTGAACAAAACACCTCCAAAAATTGAGTATTTTTGCCGGAAATGTTAAATTCTTGTCAAAATAGTCAAATATACCCTTTCATTTTGTCGAAATTACGAAAAGTATACAAGAACAAGTTATGAATTATTAAAAGAGGATTATTAAACTGCCGTTTCACAACAATTTATTATAGTGTCACAAAATTTAAAATTTGGTCCAAATATTGGGCTTAACGTACCTACTCCTTTGAATGTCTACTATGTATACAAATGTTATTTGTAGAAGAGGGAGATGTGCTAGGATTGTCTGTGAAACATCCACCCGAAATGTGAAAATTACAATCTTCCATAGATTCCCTTATGCCTTTAATAATGGGATCATGTTCATACCCTACGGCAAGCCGTAAAAGAAACAGAAATTTAAAGTGTGATTAAATTCAAATGTAAAACATATCGGTCAAATATGTGACCAATGTAAAACAAGTAACATTTAAAATACAAACAACGACATCCACTTGATAACAGGTTCCCGGATGAATACAGACTCATAAACAGTGTGATGGGTAAAACATGGTTTTGAGTACTCAGCCCTCGCCTTACCTGGAATAATGTGACAAAACTACATACATCGTTCTTAAAATCCAAATATGTTATCATTTGAAAATGCTACACCTTTTATCTTAAATGCAAAACAGAAAACTTCAAGGCGATAAATATTAAGTCATTGAATATTGCAAAAGAAGAATACATCATGGAAAGTCACGGTCTGCAGTCAGCACAATATAAAGTGTAAGAGTAAATAGTAATATCGAGCTGTAATGCAAAAACCCTAAAGTAGCTGTAACAAAAAAATTATGACAGGTGTTCCGATTCTTAAGCAACCCCTGCTTAACAAGTGCCAACAGCCGTTGTATAATGGAGTCAAAGACGTGGTTATTCATAATCGAGGGTAGAAGAAACGGTTATGACAGTGGAAAGATATCCGTTCTCAATCAATTCAGTGTTTCATAAAACAGTCATAGACTGTAAACATCATTATGGTACCTGAAATTGAAGTATCAGAACATTAATTATTCAGCTGATTTGCAGGTAAATTTAAATTAAATAACATTCATCAGTTTAATTTGTAGCTTTTTGATAGATATCACATACAGTTCAAGGTCAGATTTGTCCAAAGCACCAAATGCACAAAGAAATTCAGAAAAATAAACAAAAGTGAGGGTTTTGGTAACTCTAGCAATAATAATTATTTACATCAAATAACTTTATTTTAAACTGCAAAAAAATTTATTTACAGAAACCGAAATAAAAAAGAAGAATAATTGGTGGACAAAACAGATAAATTGTTGATCTTTACCTAACCTTACATTTTGGAAGAGTCCAAATTGTGCTTGATATGTTTCAGTTTTTTAGAGTTTTTTCTGTGTTTCACGTGAAAGTTCCGTTGCGTCTTGTATTATGATTTGCCATTTCCGACGAGTGTTCCTTGAAGTTGCATTTTTGCTATTTTCTAACTTTTTCTGTTTGTTAAATTCAATTATAATAATTTTAGAATTTTGTTCAGAGAATTATCTTATATTTTTGAAAAACTGCAAAACACAAAGCAGTCAATTGCTTTCTCGATAAACGAGAAGTTTCTGTCGATATATTAAGTATAGTGCAGAAAAGCGATTTGAGAGATCAAAAGTGAATAGTCCAAAGAAACAAAAAAATTGTATTACCTGCGGCAAGGTTTGATTAAGGATTATATTTATAAGTCTTTCATTTTGCTGTTGGAAAAAACAACAAATTATGGTTTGATCAACATATGGTAAACAACATGTTTATCATGGATAACGGTCATGACTTGAACACCAATTTAAGGCTGACGTTGCTTTAATATTATTGACTCGATTTAAGTATTTATTCAGATTTTATTGAGTACTTGACATCAAAACAAAAACCGACTTGTTATCGACCTTATCTACAAGTTTGTCATGAAAAGAATAGACCCGATTTCGATACAAGCAGACAATGTTTTTAATGATGAATCATTTCCGTTCATTCAGACTTCATTTGTGTCACGTATTCTGCCGTAAAAAAACTGTGTACCCAAAAGAACCATTTTTATTATTAATTCTTAACCTTGGAATTATTTCAAGAATATATTCAGTTAAAACTTAAAAGTCCACATGTTTGCCTTTAAAGTCTGCAAAACTTTCTATTTCTGTATTCCTCTTTGGTATCTCCTTTTTCAGACAATTTATAATTTGAATCCATTGATTTTAATTATAAAATTGAAATACCATATTTTTTAAGATTTAAGAGCACGGATATAATTGGACTTTTACAGTATTTTCATTTAAGACATGACAATTTGTGTTTCGGATACTTTAATGAAGATGCAATTCAACTGTTTGCAAAAAAAATCGTTCATGTTTCAAGTATTCAAACGGAACTGTATACTATTTGGGCCATTGTTATTTTAACTACTGTTTTATTAACAGAAGTTTTGTTATAATTTTGATAATTAAATTTTATGTCACATGCCTTTGAAAACAATTTATGACTGTTCAACCTTGACTTAATGTTATTTCCCTTTAACAAATAATAGGAAACTTAGGGATTATCTTTTTATCGGTGAATTTCAGCAATTCCTTTTGCAATGTTTTGATCTGTACTGACTGATAATTCCTGTACAGGTCTACTGGAACAGAGAAAAACATTAACGGCTTGTTGTGAATGATACTTCACGTTGTCAAGCATTGACGTCGCGTGCTTTGTCTTCATGCGCGTCTTTTAATGAATGAAATATATCCGACGCCATTCATAAAACCAAACGACGTCTTGTTATCATACGTTAAAATGAAGTAGATCTTGTGTTAAATGATGTAAAATTTGACATTTTCAGCTAGAGAATATTTTTTTTTAAAATTACCGATAAAAAGAATATAGGGAATTTTGTATCTTGTACTGACTTTATCACGATAAAGTATGCAATTCGTCCTGAGGGCTCACTGAATATTTTCCGTGATAAAGTCAGTACAAAATACAAAATGTCTTTTAATCTATATTTATCACGATACCATATACAGCATTAGCACAGAAAATCCGCATTACACCCACTCTTTTATGTGTAAAATTATTTCTTTTAGACATATTTATATAGTAAACTACCTAATGAACATAAACTTTTCATAAATCTGATTGTGACGATGATGATGGGCTGTTTTCCTTGATATCAAAAACTTTTCTAGGTTAAACTTTTACTATACCTTAGAGTTTTCAATTTTTTTCATATTTATTATTGCCTGAGTCTTTGTTGGGCATGGGAAGGGATGCTATGGTATTTTTGCATCATTTTTCGGAATCTTTGAGAAAAATCTCTGCAAATGGTTTTTTCTGGTGATTCGTCATGTTAAGGTCAGTTTTGTATTGAAGTCATACAACTTTTTCCTAACGAATCCACCAAATGTCACCGTAAAGTATTGGAATTCATCTTGTGTTCATATAATGTATGATAATTTGTCTAGCTGGTACAATTAAAAATTCTAGCTTATCTTTCCTCGTTGCTATACATATAAATACAAACCAAATTTAACGCGAAAGACCAACCAATTATATTACGAAATATCAATTTCACAAATGACAATGCATATCTTTTCAGTGTCGTGACTTCAAATCCATTTTTTACCGGTTGTGACTAACAATGAATGTGACTATATGCTGGCTATGTATACTGAGTAACACGCTGGGTGCCAGAAGTGGAGCATGAGTTGTTTACCCTTCCGAATCACATGAACACACTCTGGTTTTTGCCTGGTGCTACTCAATCTTTAGTTTTCACAGTAGTATTTGTATGTTGTGTGTTTTTCTTTCGTTTCTTTTTGTCGGCCATGGTCTTGTCTGCCTCTTTGGTACCTTTGAATTTCTCTTTCCAAGGACATAATTTAACACTGTTTAATCTAGGTTTTCTTCAGTTCTGGTTCTAATGCTACTGATGAGATGTTACATTTTTAACTGTGCATATACTATATCAAAAGGACGAGGGTCGTTAAGGCCCATTTTTGGCCCAAGAATTTGGATGAAAATTGAAAAGTGGCTAATATCTATCATTTTATAATTTTTGTATTGAATAATGTCTACAAAAAGAAAACCCAACAGAATTTTTAGTTTTAATTGGTTTTACAACGGTCACGTGGCACACAGAAGTTGCTTAAAATATATAAGTTACTTAGAACTACCCATGGCAATCTGATTCATTATTTCATACAATTTTGTCGATTTTAATATTGATTGCACAAAACTCCACAACCAAATTTTGCACAATTAAATATCTATCGAGTACAAATGTTTGGTTAAAATATCTTCGTGATGTTTTGGTGCGACCATATCTATTTTGAACAAAAAACATCTAAAAATTCAGTATTTTTACATTAAATGTTACATTCTTGTTAAAATAGTCAACTATACCATTTCGTTTTGTCGAAATGACGAATATTATATAAGAAAGAGTAATGAATTATTAAAAGACTATAGTTAAACAGCATTTTTACAACAATTTATTAAGGTGTCACAAAATCGAAAATTTGGGTCAAATATGGGGCTTAACATACCTAATCCTTCACAAAATAAATATTGCATATTAGTTAAGTTGTATTTGTATTTAATTCTTAATCCTGATGTTACTTGTATATTTTAGATTTGATGTTAGTTTATTATTATAAAAATTTAGTTTATTTTTCAATTGCCAACCACCGCTTATTTGGTCAGTTGCATACTTTTTCACCATTATTCAGTTTTTGTAAAATGTATGGTGATAATTTTGTAGCAAACATTGACGTGGTCAGATAATCCTCTGTACTTTTCTATATGTGCCTAATCAAGTCCTCCCGTCAGTAATAAGAAAACAATTTCTTCCCGTGCACTGGTGGCGTGATAAAGGTAGCATTTATCACAATTTTCCGTTCATTCCTTACAAGCAATTGTCTACTTCAATAGAATAGGCGTTCAATCAAACCATACGATGACAGGACACGAACATTATAGAGTTTCACATGTCACTAATCACCCGATTATGGAAGAAACATAGCAAGTGCTAGAAAAGACTGTGATTTATGACGATCGTAATAAAGAAAAATTGACTTCGTGTTGAGACTCAGAGAGATTGGATTTTCTATTTATTGTTCAGGAACTGTAGCAAGCAGATCAGATAATTAAACAACATTTAAACCGAAATGTTTCTACATAAAACAATGACAGAAATATTAATAGCCCAGTTGTTAAAAAAAATTTATAGAAATTATTGTTTCGAGCACACGTTATTTTCTCGACAGGCCTTATTTTAAATGAACCTACATATAAAAAATATCATAGTATCAAAACCCGAGATTAAAACATAAAAGAGGTACTCAAACCCCCAAGAAATAAGAAGTCCATTGTTTTTTTTTCTTCTTAAAAAGTCGACGGAATCTGCAGAAATACATGCACCGTTTCGTCGTAATTTTTAATCTAACTACATGTGTATATTTTTTTTCGGAATTTTTGGTGTTTTCTTAGTCATATTTATTTTATAAGTTCTAGCAATTAAATAGAGGCTGTCGAGGAGTCAACTGAAGCTAACGAGCGTTCAACGCTCGCGTTGAAGGGTTCAACGATAGCTGGCTTGTGGTCAAAAGCTGTCAACCGTTTGACAGCCTTGCTTTCAACAGTAGCTGGCGAGTGCTCAAAATGGCTTTCAATTTGCTAGCAATTTGACAGCAATTTGAAAGCTTTTGTATAACTTTCGCCTGGCCGCTACTGTATTGAAGATTTTGGAAAAGCCATATGTTCATGTCAAGGATATACCTCTCATCAATAGCAGACGACAGGAGCTAAATGCAATACCTTTCGAAGCCTTTCCGTATTAAAATTTCCAGTGCTTCAGAATTTTAGCAAATCATACAGTTTTTTTAAGTTTTTTAACAAATTTACCAAATATTTTTTTTATGAAAAAAAGTTTTCTTTAGGTTATCTGTCTTTTACTGTTTTTTAATATAGTGGGCACAATCTCTAGACCCATACTTTTTCGCAATTATTGTTATTGCTTCCAATATCTTGTTAATTAACGTAACGTACCTATCGTTTAAAGTAAGACTCTATATAGTTGAAAGAGCTCTCTTTCAACATGTTCAATATTTGACATGCGATAATATAACGATTTTATGTTAGTCGAATTTTCGATTCATGTATGTGTGTTAAATAAATAAAACATTCAGGACGAGTGCAAAATGCCAATACCTTTTTCAAAACCTATAATACAGAACATTCAACAGATAAATGAAAGGCAATATTCATTCTTCAACAATCAAACCGTCTTCAGTAACAAGACACCTCGATCATTGTATTGAAACATTTTTAGAAACAAATGTGTCTTTAAGCATATCTTGTAGATATCTAGTTATGCCTTTACGAAGATTTCAAATACTCAAATTGTCTTAAGATCTTTTAAAACACCGAAGTTCATTGACTATGTACCCCATCTGACAATGTGCAAGTAATCATTAATGTACAAATTTATAGTTCACCACATCTTTAAGACCCCGATCTCTGAGGCAAAGTTCTGCATCAAGAGAAAAACAGAAAAATAATCATTTTGATTTATTTCATAAAAAAAATCATGTTCACCAAATTATTATCAAGTTGTCTTTAAAATTATCTACTGAATTTTTAGCTGTGACAACGTTATTTGTAACAGTCTCCATAGATTCAGAAAGACATGTTTTACTTTTTCATGTTTGTGGTATTATTCTACTCCAAGTCTCTTATTGATAAAATGACCTAGATGTATGATCCAACATGAAACTTTAAATTTAAAATCTAGTCTAGTCTAGTCTGCCTCACAGGATAACTTTTAATTTCGAAATCAAAACTTTCCAGAACAGTTCAGTTTGTTTTAGCTACTGGGACCTTGACAATTTCTAAATAATCAAATTGTAGTTTTGCTAAGACAAAACTTAATTCAAGAACCGTAGTTCGCCAAAATTTTGCTATATAAAACTAAGCAATTCAGTCAGGTCAATGTTCAGTATTTCAAATCCTTATGTTGTTAGTGCGATATGCAAATATGACTTTCAGGATGAAAAGTCCGACAGCCAGATATGAATAAGAGTATTTTATTCCGAATGCAGATACAGCTAAACACATTCAATCTTTGAATGACAGACTACTTCACTTATCAATGAAATAGCTTTATTTATAAAACTAAACTAAACTGAAAAGTATTCCGGTTTAAAAATAAACATATGTCATCATTGTATACTTTTGTTATCTGATTACAGTCGAACCTCGTTGTGTCGAACTCGGCTGTCGGGATATCTCGGATAACTCGAGGTATTTACTTGGTCACGGCAAAATTCCCATTGTATTTATGATGACTCGAACTCGGTAGACTCGAAATCTCGGATAACTCGAGAATAATCAGAAGCCCCTTCACATTAAAGTCAACGTTATTTCACTCGGTTGTTTCGAATTTCGAAGTTGAGAAATATCAATGGAATTTTTGCTGAAATATATTTTTATTATAATGAAATGAAATTTAATGACCGTAACGAGTTAAAGTAATTTCCTGTCCTAAATAACATGTTTGTTCAACGGCAAGTGGTTTCGAAGTTTATCCTGTTGACACTATTTGTGTCACATGATTGATAACGCTTGGCCAAGCGAACAAGACGTGGTCAGTTATTTTATCTGTACTAATTACCGAAACGATTTCAAAAGACCCATGCCTTTAACATGGGTGATTGGAACTGATTAAAGCTAATTACAATTAAGATCAATAAATGGTTAAATGTTATTAATAAGCGGTTACTTTCATCTAGAGAATTCTGCTTACATTTTATTATTAAAAAACACACAGTAGTGACCTATCACGACTTGTTTCTTTTCGCTAGTGCTTTGGCAGTCCATTCCGTAATTTATAGGAACTTACCTGTGTAAATATTTGAGTATCGTTAACGGCGAAACTTGTGAATGTATGCTGTGCTTTGAATTAAATGTTATATTTAGTGAATATCATTTTTTAAAGTTTTCGTTTTATTTCATTTTTTATAACAGTTTTTCCACAAACAATCCGGAGCAAGAAAAATACCACGATACGTAACGTACATTGACCAACAATGCTAATTTTCAAAATACAGTGTTTTCCCCGGCGTGCTTTTACCTTCATATAAAAAAAATTGACATCATACTCGACCTCTGATGAGTCGAACTTCGGATAAGTCGAACATATTTCCAGAGGTCCCAGTGACTTCGACTTAACGAGGTTCGACTGTATTTTTTATTACAGAAATAAAAGATATGAAATTAATGCCGATAAGACAGCAATCCATTCTTCATTGAAATAAATTTATCATACAGTAATCCTCCAAACCTTCATCGGATAAAAATATTGGAGTCAAAATAATAAAAGAAAAAATTTCAAACATTTCAAATATGATAATAAGAAGCAAAAACCAACAAAACTGAAAACAGCGCGTTTGAGCAAGGTAATCTGTGTTATATTGAAAAAGGTACAAAATTAAATTCAACTGGTATGTGCACATTTAAACTACTTGATTATCTAATTCAAGTAGCATGGTTTCTTACAACGTATCAGACTGTCTTGCATCCTCCATTTAGTTCTAAGTTGAATTTACAATCTTTTCCAATAAAAACAAAAAAACCTAGCGAATTCTAGACAAACTCTCCCGAGAGTAATCCACAGACCGGTAGTAAAAACACTTACATGCACTCCATAGAGAGTCTGTCTAATTTTATTATTTAAGGACATGTAATATACTTGGAGATCTGTGACATTGTCCAGAAAAAACTCCTTAAATAAACGAAAAAGATATTTTTATCTTCAAATATCTTTGCGATCAGTTTATTGAAACTTTTACAAATAAGTTAAAAGCGACATGTTTCTATCTTGTTTGTCGTAAGTACCTTTTAATGTCTTAACATTTCTTTAATGATTTAACACAGTTATGTATATTAAGCATACAAATCATTTAACTTACAAATCGTTACTATGTGATAAGGCAAGAGTTTGTTGTTTTATAAGGCTATATGACGGAACGAAAAAAATTTTCCAAATATCCACAGGAGAGTTATAAAGTCTGTCACAGATATATCTTTGAATATTTGAAACGTATGGTAAAACACTACACGTTTCAAATATTCAAAGATATATCTTTAGACTCGCAACGCGTTATATTGATAATAGATAATGTAACTACGCATAAATAAAACATGTTTCAAAACTCCTTAGAGTAAGGATCGTAGCCAGGGTAAGTTTTTCATTTTGGATATTTAAATCATCGAGCTGTATGCGAACGATGTTAAATCCTCATTCTTTGTGAAACGTACATTTCTTGTACAAAAGAGTGTTATCCGATGATTTTTGTTTTTGAATTCCTGGGTTAATTTAGTCTAATCTTTTACAATTATATCCTAGGGAATGATAACAATCTGTTTGTTCGAGTTGAAAGATTTTCCTGCTACGGATTATCTGCAATTACATGTTTTAATTTTTTCTATTGCTTCTTAAACCAAATTAAAAATTCTTGTTACTGATATTCATTAATTATTAAAAGCCCCTGTTTGTTTTAACCTTCAAACATGAAATTGATTCCGAATTTTGATTCGATATCGATATGCTTCTGTAATCAACTTCAACGCAACTAAACGTTTAAAAAAGGCTCTTTTTCCAGTTCACAAGCAATCATATAAATGTTGAAGAATTGCTGATATTTAGATGAAAAGAAGGCCGATTAATCTCTTCATTGCTTGATAGAAGAGTTTATTCTTTGTAGAATGTGAAACTTCTTAACGAATTTTACGCTGGGTGTGACAAATGTCTCGATAACAACGGTCCTTGCTGCAAACCTAGCATTATCTCGTCCAGATGTTGTTAGAAGCATTCAATTTCTCAAACAGTTATTGCATATGGGTTTCGAGATCAAAACAAAAATAACTTCAACCGTTTGATTTTATGAATTAGGCTGAATTGGTTTCTTCTGTATAATTTGTCCATAGATGGCGTATTTTGTTTTGCCCACTGTTTGGCAGTTTTGCGGTTTAATCTTTTGGGACGACAAGGCACGTCAATTTAATTTAATTATTTTTGAGTCGCTAGACGTGTAGATATCATTGATACTACGATTAGTGAATTAGACATATCATTATGGAAAGTGGTGAACGCCGTTAATCAACAGAGTTAAGATATTGAGTAAATAATCGACGCCAGGCTTCCTAAGAAAATCGCCGGTTTGAAAGAAAATTTCCAAGGTGACATCGCTATTTAAGAGCAAAAGGTTGATGCTACGTATAGACGGAGGTATGAGGCGAATCGGAATTTAGTTTAATTTTAACGTCAAACAAATTTGCAGAATTAGTGCAAACCAAAACTCTGTGGTCTCTATGCAATGGCAAGACGGAATACTCCCGATACTTTTCCTATCAAGATAAAGAACAGAAATAAGCTACCAAAATCGCTGATACTTTTGTGAGAGGTTGGGACACTGCTTGAAAATACGATCCAAATTTCATCGTTAGTGATTCAGAAGATGAAGCTTGAATTATACGATAGGGCAGATAATTATGAGTGGCCGTTTATGTCAATTGCGTGATATTCTATCGCGTTAGTTAAAATAACGCGTTACATTTAAACACTAACGCGTTATGTCTCCATTTTATCGCGTTAGTTTCAAACCTAACGCGTTATTATACAAAACTATCGCGATATTTAATATTTGTTATTTATTTAAAATATAATCAAACTAACGCGTTAGTTTTCATAAATAACTCGATATTATTTTTTGACACGATGGTTAAAAGTAACGTGTTATTTTGTAAAACTAACGCGTTATATTGTAAAACTTACGCTTTACTTTGTGAAACTAGCGCGTTATTTCTACATTTTATCGCGTTATTGTCCAAAAATAATATCGCGTTAGTAATGAAAATTAAGCAGGAGCAAAGACTAAAAGCCTTTTATCCAATTTCTTAGGTTTCGTTCCCGGGCCCTTTCATGAGCCACAGCAACCTTGAGTTTTTGGAAACCCCCTGCAGCAAAGTTTAGACGCTGTTGGATTTCATAGGTCTGGAGCTGTGCTTAAAGTTCCAACTGTTCGTATGTCATA
>JAULBM010310275.1:0-14160 GCA_032357055.1 Geukensia granosissima | reverse complement strand
TGCAACTTACCCAGATTTGAAGAAACCATTGAATAAATTTGCACAGCTATGGATAATTTATCAACGACTAAGTAAGTATGATATCTTTATTAAGCATTGGTCAATCTATAACATGTTGAAATATGGTTAAATTGAAAAAAGCCGATTTCTGAAGTGAACTGCGCCGACAGTAAAATATGTATTTAACATTCCACATTTCTCGTCGTCTCTGTAAACATAGTCACCTAATAATTCTTCTTGTATTATATTTTTAAGCGGAGGAATGCCTGTTGATCCTTGATTTGATTTAAAAAGCATTTTCATTATTTTCCAATACGTTGTTGGACATGATATGTTATTTAAGATGATGTTATCTAAGTTTTTTTTCGAAGTTTTCTTTTGCTATCTTTTCAAATTATTAACCATATTTCGTTACTGATTGTATTTGATTATCGGATTCTCTGTTCGAGTTCAAAGCGTTTTTTTCCAAATCGGGCACGTTTTTGTATCTCAGTTCTCTTAGTTACTGGTAAACCAGGATCATCATTATTTCTAACAATCACTTGCTTTTCAGTATACACTCTATTTTAAGAAATGTTTCTGTCAATATTTGACACATTTCCTCAACGTCTGGCAATGCAGAAAGGAGTGCATTCCAATCAACTGCATCTAGTTTGTCTGAAAATTTGTTTTTATCCGTTTTATGATAAAGCCACATTTCCCTTTTTAATGAACGATTTTTAATAAATTAACACTATTAATATAACAGGTGCATGATCATGATCCCTTATTCACAAGTAGTTTTTATCACGTCTGAAAATATACAATTGATTGTGTTGAAATTATAAACGGGTCTGGTAGTGTACTGCTATGATCAGTAACTCTTGTTGGTTTATTGATAACATTTTTGAAGTTAATCATATTTATTTTATCTATGAATTTATTGTTGTTTGCTCTAAACAAATTAGAGTTCAAATCCCCTGTAATCAAAATATTTGAATTGATCTGATATCCCTTTTCAATTGCATGACTAAGGCGTGTCCAATATTCACTGTCCGTCCATTCAGGTCGATAAGTATTACACAAAAGAAAGTTTTGACCTTTACCTCTAATTTCTATCCAGATAGAATCAACCACGTGGTTTTTGAGTTCTTGTCTACGAATAACTTCAATTTCATAAAGTGTAAATACGAAGGCTCCTCCTAAATTTATTCCTATCTTTTCGGATTTTATTTTGTGAGAAAGACTTGTTTGAATTCATCAATGTTAATATTCGGATTAATTTGTGTCTTTGTTACACCAATTATGTCAAATTCATCAGTAAAGTTTTGAAAAAAGTAGTCAAGCTTGTTTCTGATACTGCGGATGTTTATATTGCATACTGAAATGAAGTTATCCTATGAGTGTGAGGTTGTGTTATGTTCATGTCAAACCTGGATTACCAATCATTATGAGAGAATGCAAAACAAATACAAGAAAAAACAATCAAAGCGCTATTTCTTTGCTTGGAATTTACTTGTACATATGAGATTTTTTGTGTCATGAATATTTACACCATATCCCTCCTTTTTCTTATATTAATGTTTGGATTTAAACTTTGAAGAATTACGAGAGAGACGACGAGAAAAGTACATCTGAAATAAGTGAGTAATATTTCTTGATATGTGTTAGCACAGAAATCAAATGATTTGTTAGTTTTCCTTGATCTTAAATGAAAGAGTCCAGTAGCCGCCCAGTTACTGTCTTAAGAGTTACCCATCATGTTTTATTACATGCACAAAGATGTGGGAAAAAGGGCAGTGACATTGGACAAAAAAAAAACATATAATCCTCACACATCATCACAGAAATGTACAATTGTAAACATGTATATAAAAATATATCAGAAAGAATCTAAAAATAAACAAGTGGTATGCCATTTTTACAGAAAAAATGGGATAATATGTTGTCCAAAACTGAGTGTGATTGATCAAAATTAATTTCTAAATGATACACAAGGAGTGGTTACCTGTGAAATAGGTATATTATAGCTTAAGTTTTGTTTTCTAATCAGGCACCAACAAAGCGACAATAAACTTAACTGAACTTATCAAATACGTACCTACAAGTAGTCGTAAAAGAAAGTGAGGTTTTAGTATATGAGTTTCATTAAATCGGGGTTGCAAAAATATTAGTTTGGTCATATATTAAGGTCAGCTTGAAATGTACATGTCATCAAGGATATGGAGAAAAAAACTCTAATGAAACATAACTGCGAACACATGGAACACAAAATAAAGATTTCGATACAATGTTACTAAATAACACAACTTCATTTGATGAGAATTTAGTTTCACAGACCTGTATAATAATAGAGTACACCTTTTAAAATAATATTTATTTTTAAAGCCCATTAGGTCTGACTACCCTCTTCAGAACAGTAAATGTTTCGGGTCAGACGAAAAAGGGTGATTAATTATTTTATTTACAAAAAGATCAATCTTAAAACTGTTAATCACAAACCAAAATTGAGGCTAAACTTTGACTATTAAAAAGAATTGTTTTGTGTATATAGTATACACATGTAATGGATGAAAGGCATCTATCTATTAATACTACTGGGTCGGCTCGATTATTCTATCCAAGAAAAAATAAAGAGGAAAATTAAGCTAGATGTAAATTATAAATATTGTTTGTTACACTGATCGTTCAAAATTTATGCGATTGTTTAATCGAATTTATTACATACATGCATTAACATCTAATCACTTTTATTCACTCGTGCATTGCGGTATATAATTAGAAAGAAATAACTATTAATATATATCGGGATTTTTAGTTATTTTTAAATTGATTCTAATGTTTTTAATGTGATAATTATAGCACAAATATTACTTTCATCTGAAGCACACTGTTTCAAAATAATAACTACGGTTAGGATGAGTTTTCAGAACAATTCTTGCATTAATGGGGGAAAGGGGGCGGGCGTAAACACAAATAACAAGAAAACAAATGAACAAAGTAATATAACACGGAAAATACAGTAAATACATGTATTGTTAACTTTGAATTTTAATATTGTTCCATTTAGAGTCAGCAGTTGTTCATTCTGCACTGTGTTGCTCTTCAGGTACTTGAAGGTGTTCTTTATGCCTGATGTCATCATAGTTGTTTACCATCAACTTTCTGCCAAACTTAGTTTTCTTCGCGAAAATACGCCCATCTGTTGTCCATTATGTATAGATGTCACCAATATTTCTTGCCAGTATTTTGACAAGTTCGGTTCGGTATTGAGTTAAGTTCTCTGTTATAAAGATGCCCTCAGGATCATTCTTCAGTACTTGTTTTTTTCTGTAGACACTTTATTTCGGGTTCGGTAAGGCAAATCTTGTAATAACCTGTGATTTACTACCATAGACTTTCCCAATTACATCTGACCTGCTAATGTCATCAGGAGTTATTTCAAGGCCTAGTTTTTCATTACATACACCAAGCACAAGCTTATTTGTGTTGACAGCGTGTATCGTTGACAGGTACTTTGAGATTATGAAACTTCAAACTTGTTCGACTATAATATTGTCACTGACTTTCAAGTCTCACCTCTAAGTTTGCAACTCGTTGGTACAGTGCATCCAGCTCTGAATCTTATTTGTGCATAGAATCAAATTGACTGTTTGCTCAAGGCCCCTTAGCTGAATAAATTGTTTACAAACTTTTTTAGGTCATCTATGGATTTCTGTTGATTATCAATAGTTTCGACCAGTAGCTTACTGTTTGCATCAACACTTTCTTTTATTTGAGTTTCAATGATTGATAATATAGTCTCACTGATTTTTTGTGACAAAACGGGTATGATCTGGATAAGAACACCAGGGCTACTTAGTGCTTCTTGTACTTTTTCTGTTATATTTTTACTTGTTATTATAATGTTCTTTTTGATGATGATGCCTTTTTAGTTCCTAGCTTACTGAGAACCTCCATAGAATTTCAGCGCATATTTGACTAGCTGTTTGTCCTTGGGTGGCAGGTATGTTATCAGGACTATCGGGCAATGCTCTTTTATTGCTTCTGGAATGTTCTATGGTATTGGATTGGGAGGATACTTGTAGTTCATCATGAATGTTTTGGTTTGTGGAGGCTTCCATTTTGTCGTCCACCTTGGTACTTACCAAAGTACAGCGTCTTTTTGTTAGTATTTGCGATAATGCTTCAATGTACAAAGCCGTAATGAGACCTGAAATTCTACTGCCATTTGGTGGGTGGCTGTCTCGTGGACAATCATGCCGCATCTCCTATTTTTATATTAATTTTGCCACAAATATCCGGATCGTTAAATAATTTTAAAGGAAAATGTTTATGTTATCCATCATGATTCCCCTCTCAGAAGGGTTTGTTTACACGTCCATACTATTATGCTTCTGCTAATATTGTCCATTCCTGCTCTCTGTCTTGGCTAGACAATTTTCTGTATGTTTCAGGTACATTTGTACATTTGTAGGATTTCAGCTTTTGTAATCGGCCATGTTTCTTTCAATACTGAAGACCAGATATGACAGAGAATGTTCTAGGATGTTGCATAATATGAATATCTGTTCTGTCGTTCCTTAAAATGTCCCTGCTGAAGCCTACTTTTTGTCTCCCATGGTTTTTGACAAACCCATTTTGTGATTTTTACCATTATTTAATCCTAGATTAATTGTTTTATTATGACCGTTGATAATATGTACTCATAATCTCGCAATTGCGTGTGTAAGGAGAAAACAAATAGCTCAGTTTTTTACAATGTAAGATCCCCAAAGAGAATTAAAAAAGTACTTTTATAACCTTCTTAGCCATTTCAACAGACTCTGTTATAATGTATAGTTATTTATGTGGCATTGTCAAGCATTTTTAGACTTGCCTGGTCATGTATTTTTTCTTTTTCTCAGGAGAGGGTGATTTTGATAATAGCTGGCATTTAATATTTATACAATTTTCTAGTGTCAAATATATATGCCAAAACAAGGTAAAAGATTAAAAACACTTGTTGTAGCAAAAGAAAAAGATATATTGTGATTAACACTCTATGTGAAAATAAAAAATATTAAGTTTGAAATCTATCCATGACATGTTAAATATTAGACAGAATTTATGTTATTTATTATGAAATGTTTTATTTATGTTTCATTTTATTTGACATGTACGAATTATAAATTAATTTATTCTTATTCAAATGAGGCCGATAAAAACAAAGGCCACCCTTGCCTTTGAAAATGAGTTTGGTTTTTGCATTTATAGGTGGTTTGGCATATTTATTCATTATGTACAATTAATGCAATTGTTTGCAATTTCACAGGTATTTAATATTTTTTTCCACCATTATAATATATATCTGACTTAGTTTCTGCTCTCCCTGTGAAATTAAAGGGTTCAAAAACCATATTTTATTCCACCTTGATCTGTTTTTACCTTATTTATACTGCCCACGAGGTCTTTAATCATATCAACCATCTTTCCACGTGTTTTCTTTTAGGTTCCATTAAAGTTCTATTCTGGCATTTTTGTTGGGTTCCATTCTTGTCATTAATATTGCCATTATCTCTTCTGAACAGTTATGCTTGTGCTAATATTTTCTATTCCTGCTCTTTGTCTTTGCCAGAAAATTTTCTGTGTGTTTCACATACATTTGTATGCCAGAACATTTTCTGTGTGTTTCAGATACATTTGTACATTTGTAGGGTTTCAGCGTGCTTCCTTCCTGGAAGAACAGATATGGCAGTGATTGTTCTAGGATGTTGCATAATACGAATATCTGTTTGTTTTCCCTTAAACTGTTCCTTCTGAAGTCGATTTATACTTCCAGGATTTTTTACCTATTTCTTTAGTGACTTTTACCATTATTTCTAAAGTTGTTATCGTAAAAATCGCAGTCACTGCTGGCCAGCATAATAATGATACATTTTCTAAGTCACTAACATACTATGGTAAAATTTTTTATTGTTTGTTGATTGAATGTGTCTTAATATCCAGCGGCAAAAAAAAAATTCTTGCATATTCATGACGACAGCATATTAATGAATGATGATGATGAATTAGCCTTACTTTTTACTAGACCGACACGCTAAGTCAGTTTTAAACGTACTAGTTCACAAAAGCAACAGCCCGCAGTAAGCCTTGCCACTTTACCCAGAAACTTTTTCCAAGACTCTTTGCCGACCTGTTTTTGCTCCTACTCCTAAATGCTGTATGCTTAGCGTAATAGCTGCAAATTCCAATTTTAATGTCTTTGGTTAGACCCGGCGGAATCAAACCCACGACCTTCCGCACTCAAGGCGAGTACGCTTACCAGAACAGCACTGAGGCGGTAAAAAACGATTTTTGAAATCAGATCAGTTATGAGGAGATAATTATCAATATCGGGTGCTTCTCTTTGATACTAACACATTTGATTTCATTGATCTTCTGCATATGTGATTCAGAATATATAGTCATTTTCCACTGAGAGTTACGTTCATGTTTTTGTTTACTTTGCAATTTTGCCAGGTGCCTAAATGAAACTTGTTATGAAGTTGCACTGGTAAAACGATTGTTTTAATGCAAATTTAGGTGACCCACAGGTCAAGGTCACCCTGACGAAATAGTTGTAATCTTAGATAATCTGCTTGTTTGGGCGTTTGTTTTGTTTTTGTTTTCTCAGAAACTACATTTGATATCTAAATGAAATTGTTATAATTCTGCATTGAAATAACATTCATGTTTCAATGCAAATTTATATGATCTTGAACTGAAAATCATTCAGGGGAAACAGTTTACAACTTAAAATATCTGCCTTGTCGTGTAAGTTTTTTTTTCTCAGAATCAGTACTAATGAAACTTGTCATGCAGTTGAATGCATATAGCATGCATACTACGTTGGAAAATTTATATGGCCCTGATCCTAAGGTCATATAGGATCTTAGTAGTTTCAGCTTTGAAAAAAGTTGATTTTGTTGAAATTATGTACCAAGTTTTTGTTTTCTCAGATACTAGATACTAAAACCACTTTTAAGAAGTTGCATGGATGGCATTTCTAACTTTGACAAATGTCCTGGAAGACTCTTTAACATGTAATATTTTGAAAATTAACCTAGCAATTATACAGAAAAAATATCAGACGACTACTGTCGGAACATTTCACTTCAGAAATCGGGCTTTTTCAATTTAATCATATTTCAAGCTGTTTTTGATCAACCATCAACCGATGCTTAGTGAAAATATCAGACTTACTTAGTCGTTGATAAATTACCAATAGGTGTGCATTTATTTTCAATCTGGGTAAGTTGCATTGTCTATGGGATTTTTTTTTATTTCCATATCGATTTGATTGCATTTGAATGCTTCGCTTGCTATGTTTGGATCTTTGACTTCCTATGTTTTGTTTTAATGCTACTGAGGTCACTCCTTGAAAATGTACATAAGGCATACTTAAATTCTCCATACGTATTCAGCATTGATAATTTTGTATTTTTGAAACCACTGGGTGGATGCTAATGGATCATGTTCCTGAGTGTATTCACCAGCCCAGTTGTCAGACCTGTTAGATATGAAATTTATCAAACAATTATTAACAGAAATTTGCTGCATTTGTTAACATTGTAAAGCACTGCAAGTACAGAATGGCCTAAAAATACCCACCGACAATCGAAAGCATGATCGTTAACAATATAGCACCTAAACAAGTCAGCATTTAGTCAACTACATCTATGAGAAATTCTTGTATGAAAAATGTTAAGATAACGTTTACCAGTAGAGCAAAAAATAGGTTTAAAATGGAGCCTTCCTAAATCGCCAAAATGTCGGGAGATTGCGTAATTCTGGTTGTAAATCGTTCCATTGGCTAATAGTAGAAGGAAAGAAGGAACTGGAATAAAGTTGAAGTCTAGTAAAGGGATTCTACAGTCACTTTCTTTGTCTGTTGTTAAAAGTTCCTAGAAAGATGGAACTGGAATAAAGTTGAAGTCTAGTAAATGGAATTCTACATTCAATTTCTTTGTCTGTTGTATCTAAAAGTTACTAAACAATTTTGTAAATATGGCGGACAGTTACAGTTATGTAATTTATATAACAGACCCAATTTTCTCCTACGTCGGACGGATCAAATCCCTAGGATATTCACTACCCCAGTGGTCAGACTAATCTGACATGCAATTTATCAAAAATATATATATATAATTCGGAAACGCCTCGAAAAGTTTTACACTTGGTAGTTATCCCTGCCATCGTATTTGGCTTTCAATTTCGATTTGTTTGGATTTGGGTGCTTGTTCAGCTACGTTTGGATTTTACACTTTGTCTACTGAGTTACACGACAGGTGCCACAGGTGGAGCAGGGGTTGCTTACGCTTCCTTACCACCCGAACTCACCCTGGTTTTTGTAGGGTTCGTTAGACTCCAGCTTTAGTTTTCAGTTTAGTGTTGTGTGTTCTATAAAAATAAGAGATGTGGCATTGTCTATGAGACAGCATCCCACCAAACCACAGTAGAATTTTAAATTCAACAGGTCCTATTACGGCATTCAACAATGAATCAGAGTCCATACGATAACGAAAGCTGTAAAAGGCCCCAAAATACAAAATGTAAAACTATACTTAAAACACGACAATTGACCTAATTTAATGCACAAATGGTGAACATATAACAATAAATGACTAAATAAACAACGACAACCACTGGACTACAGGTTCCTGGCTTGGTACAGGCACATCAGTATGTGGCGGGGTTAAACCGGTTGGAGAACGCTCAACCCTCACCCTAACCTGGGACAGTAGTGTGACAAAACAACATGAAGGAAGTCAGTCTCAAGTGAGTGGAGCAACTGGTCTGTAGAGGAGCACAATAAGTACCCAATCGAATGTCGATCGTTTATAAGAAAACTCGTTCGCCAAACTTGACATAAATGACGTCAAAAAGGAAGACTATCATGTTTACAATGTTCTGTTTATTATGTTTGTTATAACCAATAATACCATTTTGGTAACTTCCGCTTGAAAAAGATCAGTCATCGAGGAAAAAATAATGCATACATGACCATAGATTCCTCTATGCGAACATCCCGCTTTTGAAAGCTGTTGCCTTTTTGTCACAATTATTTAATAAGAATTCACCACAGAATTTTACAAATACTGTTTAACATGGATTATATTTTTGGAAATAAGCTTTTTTGTCTATCTGTAGGTACTACTATATATACGTTACGACTAGTGAAATGCACAAACATTCCAATGGGCCCCTCAATACACAGATATATTTCTTTACTCGTTTTATGCAACCCTTTTTAAAAAGCTTTCAGAGAAAAAAGAAGGAAGGAAAAAACAGCAAAAATTATAATTTAAGCTTCCGTTATATCAATGATTTTCTCTCAGGAACAATGCACGATTTTGTACTCATCTCCACCGCATCTTCACAAATTAGGAATTAAAGACACCAGGGATGATTCCATGTCCGCCTCATACCTTAATCTTCCTCTAGAATAGACATGTCCGCCTCATACCTTAGTCTTCCTCTAAGATAGACAATAAAGGGGGTTTAATAAACGTATGTCAAACGTGATGATTTTAGCCATTCAAAAGTCAACTTCTTGTTTATTGTTGATAACATTCTAGCCGACCCAGAGTATGGCGTATACATCCTCCAGCTCATCAGATTTTCAAGAGCATATGCTTGAACAGCGCGCGATTTTCGAAGCACAGCTTGGCACAGAGAATAACCATGGATATATTGCTCGATTGAGCCATTCACTCCAGAAATTTTACGACCGACACCATAATCTTGTCGGTCGACATGGAATATCCGTTTCACATGTGAGGACGGATCATTTAATGTGAAGTTGCGAGGTTAACTACAAACATGCTGTTCACTTTCTCCGACTGGACGTTTTAATCCCTTGAAAGCTTCCACTTTACCATGGGATGACTAATACCGGATTGGAAAATGTAAAATCTTTCAGGAGGCATGAACAATATATCCTTTCAAATCAACTGATTTCACTCCGGTTTTTGATGGTATGCATTCTTCATAGTATGTTTGTTTTTAGCTTAATGTGTAACCTATGTTCTGTTGTATTGTGTTGTTTATATTCTCGATATTGCCATGTTAATCGACTTGTTCCATATTGCCTGGTCCTTCGGATTTTTCGCTTCCTCCCTTCTGAGTTTGATGCATGATGATGATCTTTGTGTATTTTATGCAACGGTTTGGTGTTCATTATTGAAAAAATATACATCTGGCTGTTTGCTAAATTTTATTTTAAATTCCTTAAGACAAATTTGTTTCATAGCAATGACCCTACAATATAGTGTGTCGTTATTAATGTGAAAATGTAAAAATTTTAAGTTTTGGTCACTTTTCATGAGGGATTATTGAGCAATTTTTCAAAACAAAGATTTATTTATAAGTAAATCATAAGGAAGTGCTTGTTTAGCTGAAAATTAGGACTTTGGTCTTGGATAAGGTGTTTTTAGATTATTATGACAATAATTAAGATATATTGGAACCGTTATTATTGAATGTTTACTTACAGACCAATAAAATACGTCGGTACCGGTAGGGACCAAAAGAAGTGATGTGTCATTGTAAAGCGGGATTTACAAGTATATATCTAGATAATTGTAAGTTTTTTTAGTTTGAAAATGATATTGATGAATGAAACAAATGTTGAAAGTATGAAAATACAAAACTACCAATGTTAAATAAATATGGAAAATTTTGGTATGCTATATGTACATTTCAAAGAGTTACCTCTCAACATTAGCATTGGAACCGAAACGTAGGAAGTCAAAGATTCAAATATAGCAAAGAAATCACTAAAATCCAAACAAATCGAAAAGGGAAGCCAAATATGACGGAAGGGACAACTACTAAGTGCATTACTTTTCGAGGCCTTTCCGTATTTTCAGTGTTTTAGAATTTAAGCAAATGATACTTATTAAATAAATCTTGTGCATTGTTTTTTAATGGTTCAAAGGTATGGAAGTCGATCTGTCAAAGACAGAAACAACCTGGCAAATATTAATCAATAATGCTCATCTAAACTAAGCTATAAACGTACCTTAAATTTCGAAAATGATTTCAATTCATACCAGGAACTTTGATTTGCTACCCCCGCCACCCCTTTCCTGTCACCCCCCCCCCCGCCACTCCTTTCCTGTCACGTCACATACAAGTACACGCAGAAGTTGACTTCAATGCTAAACTTCTATATGTTGTACTTTTACGTATACGAGTAAGTTTAAACTCATCCTGGTTTTTGTAGGGTTCGTTTTATTCCAGCTTTAGTTTTCAGTATAGTGTTGTGTGTTCTATGTTTGTCTTTCGTTTCATTTAGTTAGTCATGGTCTTGTCTTTCCGACTTAACGATTTCTGTCTGCCACTTTGGTATCTTCGAATTCCTTTTACACATACCGATACAAGTTTAAGCTAACGTTGCTAAACCTCTCTTTTAACACGTGTTATATGGCTGCCTCATAGACAATAATACCACACCTCCCTTTTTTATTTTATATCATAGGCAAAGCTGAAACGCTGGTACATTTACCATAATTAATGAATACCAAACGATTCTGGGTAGGAATTATTAAGTTTATAAGAAGGAATTTACTAAAACCTTTATAATTTAAACGAAATATTTAACAAAATATGTGAGCACTGATAAAATGTACCAAGGTTCTGCAGTAAGAAAAAATTATTGAATTTAATAGATTTGTAATGAGTACACAAGGACACAACTTAGGCCATCAGAATATGAACTACCACAACAAATATCAACAGCCACCATGCAATAACTAACTAAGGTCGAGGAACGGTGAATTAAATAACAACTAAAGATAGATATTCTCTCCTGAAATGGTTTGTGTATCTATACCTTTTTTATGGCCTTGTCTCTCATCTTGACTGTCCCTTTCTTTTAGTATTGAATCACACAAGGTAATGGTTAAGTGGGTTTTAAGGGTAACCTAACCTCAAAGATAACATCTTAACCACATGTCGCAAAAGTATAAAATACATTTAATTAATATAAACAAAATATTATTCAGGAAAAGGCTATTTGGCAAGAAGTTACATCTATATTGGTCCTCTCTCCGTGACAAGATAAAATATGATACAGTAATAAACAGGAAAAATAAAAAATAAATTAAAATTCATGTAACATTTAGTACAAGATCAAGCTATATAATGTATAATATGCTAGGACATTTTGAATAAATGACTGAAATGTCTTATTGATCGACATGTTCTCTATAATTTTTTGCCACTAGAATCGTAAAGATTAAACTTTGAAAACCTACAATTTACACCAATAAGACGACTGCTTACTTCAACGAGCTCCAAAGGACAGTAAATGATTCAAACAGTAAAAATTCTTCAACCGGAAATCTTATTTTTATATAAAGCCAATTTATTGTATCAACCAAATTTGGTATTGGTTAAAAACCTCATTAATAGAAAACTCAGTGTACTGAGGCTGCACTACGACAAACGGTGGAGATGGACATCTGTAATATAGCTGATTTGGGCTTTTACAATGAATTATGGGAAAATTAGAAGATAAAACATCCAGAAAGAAAAATGTTCACCCCTAATGTAAGAAAAATATATTATTTGAAATTCAAAGAAATTCGAAGATACCAAAGGGGCAGACAGAAATCGTTAAGTCGGAAGACAGACAAGACCATGGCAAAAAAGGGCGAAAGACAAACATAGAACAAACAACACTACACTAAAAACTGGAGTATCACGAATCCCACAAAAACCGGGGTGAGTTCAGGTGCCCCGAAGGGTAAGCAACTCCTGCTCCACTAGTGGCACCCGTCGTGTTACTCATTAGTCAAAGCCGGTGTACAGTCACAATCGATGTTAGTCACTAGCGGTATAGTAACGGATTTATTTTGTATTCATGACAGTCGAAATATATCCATTGTCATCTGTGAAATGGATATTTAATACCGGTCAACCAAATCATGATGGCGATCGAAAAACCTGTGGAGTGATGACTCTAATCTTTACCAGAGAAACCCTTGACTCAGTAGCTTTCTAGTCAGCTGCAACCCTCTATCAATAAAATTCTGATAGGAAGCACAAGCCCTGGAGTAGCGTATCAATTGAGAGATATACACTCCGTATACAGGTGCGGCTGATTTGAGGCATTCTGGCAGATCTTTAGAATTTTTTAGAATTTAAGAATGGCTTGTTTCACAGTAACTCTGGAGCTCATTTTTGATTGCTGATAAAATAACTGTCAGTAACTTGGAAAGAGGTTTTGTGAAGCAATTGGCAGACCCTGCATTGTAACCTTGCTTGTAAAAACACTTGTAAAGCTCATAGACAATAAAAAACAACTTTTTTAATTGTTCGTTTTTCTTATTATAAAAATAGATTAAGTTCCGCATGGAATTAAGGGTATATCTGTTATGAAATAAAGGGGCTTGGGACAGCTGTTATAGGTTAAAGTACGAAGATAACCGCTATCCGCATGTAACGATGATGTAAATACAACAATGAAAATTAGATAATTTATACGGGAACTAACATTATAATAAAATACTGCCATATAGGTCAGATGAAATTACGGTTCAATGTTTGAATTTATGAAAAAATTGATTTCTTAACGAAATATTTGTCTAACATTCTAAAAAAACAAAATTCATCGTCTAACTAGTTACAATTTTTTGCATAGTCTTTTGTTTCTGGGAATATTTTCGTATCGTCAAACCCCATCTTCTAAATTTTGATCACTGACCCAAAATTTTAAAAATAGCTGTCTAGTTTAAAAATATGGCATATCAGTTATATAATTTTCTTTCTTTCTATTACTGTATAAATATATCCTAGAACTATCAGTTGATTCTGATAGCTTATTTTTTTTTGGGGGGGGGAAGGGGGGGCCATAAATATGTATGTATGATCCAGTAGCTTTAATTTTTAAGGTGTACTTTATTATGAAAAATAGTTCATTGAATTGTTCGTAATCTGACTCCCCAAGATCGAATTCTTTAAAAAATATTTTAGGAAGTATTATGACTGTAAATGTTATCTGAACTTTTTCTTATGTCAATGTCACTGACAACGCAACGGTTGGAATTTTCATTTGAAATACACTATAAATAACCAATTGTGCCGGGGAAAGAATAGGCACTAGGTATCTCCGTCCTTGAGGCACTAGTCCTCTAAAAGGAGCGTCCCTGATTG
>JAULBM010310264.1:0-14160 GCA_032357055.1 Geukensia granosissima | reverse complement strand
TATGTTTGTCTTTCGTTTCATTTTGTTGGCCATGGTCTTGTCTGTCCTCGACTTAACGATTTCTGTCTGCCCCTTTGCTATCTTCGAATTCCATTCACCCTGACTGAAGGTAGGAGCGGATTCTTCTCAATAACATTAAATACCATTCACCCTGACTTAAGGCAGGAGCGGATCCTTCTAAATAACATTATATACCATTCATCCCGACGTAAGGCAGGAGCGAATCTTTCTCAATAACATTTAATATCACTTAAGCAGAAGCGGATCCTTTTCAATAACATTAAATACCATCCACCTCGACTTAAGGAAGGAGCCGATCCTTCTCAATAACATTAAATACCATTTACTCCGACTTAAGGTAGGAGCGGATCGTTCTCAATAATATTAAATGCCATTCACACCGACGTAAGGCAGGAGCGGATCCCTCTCAATAACATTTAATATCACTTAAGCAGAAGCGGATCCTTCTCAATAACATTAAATACCATTCACCTCGACTTAAGGAAGGAGCCGATCCTTCTCAATAACATTAAATACCATTCACCCCGACTTGAGGTAGGAACGGATCGTTCTCAATAACAGTAAATATTATCCACCCTGACTTAAGATAGGAGCGGATCGTTCTCAATAACATTAAATGCCATTCACCCTGACTTAATGCAGATAAATACATCAATATGTCAAAAATGCATAAAATTTCGTAACCTACAAATTCAATAAGTTAAAATAAGTTAAGTGACAGTCAGTCAATATTTACACAGTAACAAAATTGCCTAAAGTAGAGATAACTTATCGGAGGTCTTCGAAATAACTTATAATGAATATTGAATTTGGTTACTTCAGGAAAATTAAGGCACAAATGTCGAGGTAATTCATTTTTACACTGTCTTGAAAAGTGTTCTCATTGATGATTTAACCAGTGATGAGCCACTCATTAACTGCATTTTTATGATTTTTATGCGGGAATTTCTTTACATAAAACATTAAATAACATTGGAAAAAGTTTCATGAATTTCCTTAAGCCTTAAAATTTTATTTAAGGGACTTTTTTAACGCAGACTTGTAATTTTTTACTGAAAGAGAATAGTAAGAGGCTCCCAGAAACCTGTATCGCTCACCTGACAGCAACCCCATATATGTTAATAAGCATTGTTATTTACCATTATAGAATGACGAACAAAAATATAGCAAATTACATCTAACGACCATGTTACTCGGCAGTTCAAAACAAATAAGTTTATTTTTATTTTCCATAAATTCTTAAACTATGTCTGTTAAGGGATAACGGATAAATGTTTGTAGAGTACCATCTAATGACAATATCACTTAAGTTTAGTCCCAAATGGAACAGCACTTACAGACAAAAAGATATAAAAATACATGTAGATATCCTATAGGCTCCAATTTTTACCCATTTCGCCTGAAGTGGCCGTTGGTTGTTTTGCGAATACCGGATAAAATTTTGATGGGGGACGGATTGAGGACTATTTCACTTAATTTGATTAGTTTTCAACATGAAGATTTTTAGTGAACTTAGGCTATGTCGACAATTTTAATATACGAGATGCAATTTTCACTTAGGAATATTCTACTGAAGTTTTGTTCCAATGAACTCTGCAGACTTCGGACAATTTTTAAGTATTTAGGGGTCTCCGACTTACTATGTGCTACTGCGGCTGGTGAGAGGTCACTCTTGAAATGTACATATATCATATCAACATTCACCGTGTTATTCGACATTGGTAATCTTGTATTTTTTCATATTAAAGTGTCCCATGTTACACTGAATTCAGCTGTGCAGTCATTTAGGTTGGTCTTCGGGGACCATCGAAGGACTATTATACATATGATGGCACCAATGGGCTCAGGCAATTCTGAGGAAAAAAGATTTATTGAATATATATTACCAAATTTTAATTTTATGTTACACCATATACATGTATCTTGGTTGATAGGTAGGAACGCTTGATAAATTTTTTGAGGATGAGTAATAAATTTGGTTATAATAGGTAAAGCAGATACAGGTGGACATAAGGGTCTTCTGTAAAATTGAATTCAGCGGTGGCTGCAATCTTGGTAAGTCAGTTGTTATGTCGGATACAATTTTGGTTGGGAATCATCTTATAGGACCGTTCCAATTTATTAAATTTTTCAAGTGACTCATCATTTTCAGGAAAGAAGACTTCTATACTCAATGTCAGACTTTGAATGAAAGGAAACTATCTATCTTATTCTTATAAATTATTATTTATTTTAAAGATTGAAAGGATGCAAGCAAATTACAATGATTCTTTTTACAGTGACGATGCTTTTTAATTTAGCGCCAACTTTTTAATTCTCTCCTGGGATTTTAAATTGTTAAATAAGCCATTTGTTTGCCGGCCCGGTTCTTTGCTAGGCCGAAACCAGGAGGACACATTGTAAACACTGAGAAATAAATAAGTTATTAAACTAGGACTAAATAACCGGCAAAAGGCTTTGGGTGCGCCTGAATGGAATTTTTAGAGTAATTCTTCTTTTAATGATTCACGCTCATTTTTTAATTATTTTATCTAGGTCAAATTTTAGCGGTCCTTCCAAAAACGGAGATGTATAAATCTCAACGTTAATTCTCCGTAGAGAATTTCAGGGGCAGATAATCGTATGTTAACCTCTATTGAAAAGTGTTTAAACATAACCCGTTAGTAATTCTTTCTTTTGTTTTAAAATAAAAACAAAAACGGAAACGACAATGCAATTAAGATGAAAACATCACAAAAGGTTGACATAGAGTGTAAGTTAATTCCCTGTAAGGTTCAATTTGAAACTAATTTCTACTGTGACGGACTTTTTTGGCATACCAGATAAAATTCTGGGAGGGGGCCACATGAAAAACATTACACTTTTAAGTTTAGTTTCGATTTGCTCAGCCGTTTCAGAAAAGATTTTAAATGAATTTCCATGGATGATCAGCTGTTGAAGTGGTAGGTGAGGATGACGGATAAAACGTTGGTGTGGCACCATCTAACGATTATCTTAAAAGTTTTGTTAGATTGTTAGAAAAAAGTGTGTTTCACTTGAAACCCATGTTCGGTTACCTACTGACATGATGCTTATAGAAGACAGCCAAAGAACAATTACACTAAAATTTGAGGTTCTTATGTTCATCAGTTGCAGAGGAGACAAGAGAGAAAATTTTTAAAGAATTTATTAATATTTGTTTTTTTATATTTACGTTTAATGCGAATTATTTATAAGGCGGGAGTAGACGCAGGAGAGGAGAAGATTTCATTACTATTTGGGTTTTTATTTTCAGCAATGACGATCAATTTTTAAGGCGGGAGTAATCGCAATTTTGGTTTATGGCGATCCAGAGTCCTTTAAACCTGGTTCCAATTGGCCGAATGGTTTCAGAGAAAATATGTTTTACCAATGTTGACTGATGATCGAAGCAAAGTGATGGCAAAAGCTTATGTGCCATTTAGGTCATGTAAGCTTTAGATTACATTTAATCTTTATCTATTCCTGTCATTGTCTCTTAGTTTTATAAGAACACCTGCCGAAAATCAAGAATTATTTTATGGTCATTAATATGCAACCAGATTAATATAATAATTCTTCAGATGTTATATTTATTAACAACAGTATGGCAAAACATTAATATGAACCAACAGAAATGCATTTGTGTTAAAAATTGTTATCAATAAAGGTTGATTGCAAAACAGTAGGATACTCAGATTGAAAGTAAAAATCTTAAAATTCTACTATAAATATTCGGAATTCTGAAGCAAAATAAATGTAAAGATACCCATCAAAATTGGTAATTCGAAAAGGAAAAAAAATAGAAATAAGTAAAAATTATACCTTTATATACACACTATCAAAAACATACCGGAAACAGAATTCAATGTTATCAAAGGAGGCGACGAGAATCGTTAAGTAAGAAAACCGGCAAGACCATAGCCAAGAAAACGGAATAATAGACAAACATCAATACATCATAACACTTTGCCGAAAACTACAGTTTGAGTAAAATGAATCCAACGAAAACGTCATTGGACTGGATTGCTACATATGAATGAACAGAAAATTCCTAATGGGAAAATAAAAAAGAATTCGTAGATACCAAAGGGGTAGGCAGAAATCGTTACGTCGGAAGATAAAAAAGACCTTGGCCAATGAAACGAAAGACAAAGTAGAACACACAACACTACACATAAAACTAAGGCTGGAGTAACACGAACCCTAAAAAACCAGAGTGAGTTCTGGTACTCCGGAAGTGTGAACAACTCCTGCTCCACTTATGGCATCCGCCGTGAAACTCATTATAGCAAAACCCAGTAAAAATTCATTTGTCATGGAATGTTTATGTATTATCTGATTGGTTTATGTCTCGCGTTTAACACTAAAACATAACCAATTTTATTAATTATCGATATATGTAAATTTTATAACCCAAACACATAACCGAATGAGAGATTTTGAAGTAAGATTTTTTTCTTCAGAGGATAAACAAGACCATGACATTAACTATCCATTCTTTAACAAAATAATACAAATAGAAAAGGGGGGATATGGTGTAAATATTCACGACACAAAAATCTCATATATACAAGTAAATTCCAAGCAAAGAAACAGCGGTTGGATTGCATTTCTCCATCTTAAATTTAAAGTGAGTAAAAACTCGCACCTCACAGTAAGTTCAAGACGGCCCTCCTAGCACCAGTTTAAGCGGAATTCTCAAGACAACACGGAGAACTTAGGCATGAGTACAAGAACCCCAATAAGATAAAAACCTGGCGAGAGTTCAGGTGTTCCGAAAGGGTAAAAAACTCTTGCTCCACTAGTGGCAACGGTCTTGTAACTCAGTAGACAAAGCCGGTGTATAGTCACAATTAATGCTACTCACAGCTGGTAAAGGAACAGATTTGTATTGACGACAGTGGGAAGATATCTATTGTCATTTGTGTAATGGATATTCGTATCGGTCAACCAAATCATTTTCGTGACCGAAAAAATTTCGGAGTGATGACTGTAATCTTTCCCCGGGAAACCCTTGTCTAGTAGCTTTCTTGTCAGCTGCAACCCTCTATCAATAAAATCCTGATAGGAAGCACAAGCCAAGTCATCTCTCTTGTGCTCCGGAATGGTAAGCGACTTATGCTCAAATGTGTCACCCGTCTTGTTACGCAGTAGACCAAGCCGTTGTATAGTCGCACTAGATGTTTGTCACAACAGGTTAAGGGACAAATTTGTTGTCACGACAGTGGGAAGATATTCATAATCATTTGTGAAATGGACATTTCGTACTGGTCAATCAAAAAATGATACCGACCGAAAAATTTCCTGAATGACGACTTTATTCTTTCCTTGAGAAACCCTTTGTTCAGCAGCTACCTTCTATCAATGAAATCCTGTTAGGAAGCGCACACCTTTGCGTAGCGCAACAACTGAGAAATATACACTCCGTACGCAGGTGCGGCTTGAATTTTTCTAGGTATGAACGGAAAGTTTACAATGGAAAAGTCATCTCTCTTGCTTAAAAGTTATGTTCTTAAGCCGCCATTACTGTCAATTTCTAGTCGTGTGTCAAGGTATGAAGCAGTCATTTCTGTTACTGTAGTGTCCTAGATTTCAAGTTCAATTGGACAGATGGAGTCAACATGCATCATGCCATATTTCCCGTTTTTATATAGTCACCAAATTGAAAATTATTCAGTGAAAGAGCATCATCTACATAGCGAAATCAAAAGATTGAGCTAATTTCTCTTTTTTTACTGCAAAAGATTCTGTATGAAGTCATCTTATACGAATATCAAAATCATATGATGTAAATCATGTAAAGTGGGCATCTCTTCGTAAACACTCAAAGTTTACAGATAGCAGGCTCATTATGCATTTCCAAAAGACAAAATCACTGAGCTTATCAACACAAAATGTAATCAATTATATCTGTGTCGTCAAAATTAACGACGTCCAAACAAAATTGAAAACAATAGACAATTCTTGTTTGTGTTAGTCCACTGTAGAATACTCATTTGAGATCGAAAGTGCATAGTCCAAAGAGACAAGATAAATTTAAAACAAACTAAAAGATATAAAAACGAAAAAAAAGAACAAAGGCTTAGAATCGCGAACTTCTTTACAAAACAGTAGTGGGATCAGGTCACCAGAAGGGTAAGCATTCCCTGTTTTTATATGCAGCACCTTCGCGAAATTCTTTAACTCTAATCCGTGCTAACGGCGAACCGAGAAGAGGTCAACTTCTCGCTAATTTACCTGTAATAAATACATAACTTGTTGTAATACACTGATATGATATGGACCAACCAATACATGAAGGCGACCAGGAATTTAAGGAGGGACGAGTTCATTCTTGATTGATTGTATCCTTGTTGTAGGAGTTTATGCGACAACATCAATGCTCTCTTGTAAAATACATGAGAGCATCGAATAAATGCGACACATAAACATAAACGTAGGCAGGGGAAGCAGAAACATTGTCACAAAAATATGGAAAGTTTACAATAGGAAAGTTTGTCGTAAATGTTAGAAAAAAGTTTTCCCTCTTGGTCAATTTCGAAGAATAAATATAGGTACGAAACAGATTTTGTTCAGTTTGTGGACTCTTTAATTTCTAATTCGCTGGAATATATTTGGTCGAAATACCCACTGAACGTGTATTATTCAATGAAAAAATATCATCGATATAGCAAAAGGTAAAATTAAACGATTTTGACGATTTCTCTTTGTTATTTCTTAGAATTCCCTGGATTAATTCTTCTTCAAACGAGCGAACAAGTCGGAAAGTAGGGGCGCACAATTTGTGTCCATTGGAATATCAACAAAATGTTGAAAAACTCGTCCACCAAATTTCGCAAAAATGTCAATCCAGCATTTTGAGAATACCGTTTTCACTGTATTTATTAGAACAAGAAGTGTGTTATCTTTCAAAGTAAGACATGTTATCTAAAACCAAATATTTATATCTTGAATTTCATTTGTGTTTAACAAAACACTTTCAATTTCTTAAGACGGCCTTGATGTTGTGAATGTGGAATCGAAGTTTAAAGGATTGAAAAGTCAAACATGTGAATACTTGTACACACTTTTAAACAATCGTATTTGAGGTAATGAAGATCTTTCGAGTTTTTTTTATTTCCACATTTAATTAACACCACTTGTGGAGTACGCTTTATCACAGTACTTTTGAAGACCTCTTTTGACAGTTGACTATCATTAATTTAGAAAGAGTTTTAGTGGAGCACCTGGATGATGTATCAATAAGCTAGTGAGTGAAAATATTAGTTCTTACAGCGTCGATGCTATACTATTTATAAAATGTGTATTTTACGAAATAGTAGTTTTAAAAATAGCAAATGAAGTAACAAATATTTTAAGTTTTAGTAAGAATAAAACAGTATTTTTGATAAGTCAATCTGAATATGATATTCTTTTAAACTGGCATATTCAAGATGTTTCTATTTTTTGACACAAATTGATTCGATCAACCGGATTTGCAAAGACAGGCGGCATTCCCATGTGTAAATAGTATTTTTCACTTTCCCCCACATTTCTAATTTCGTGACTATCGGACTTCAGAATGGGGCTTTAAAGGGGAAAAAAGAAAAACCTTTTCGATGCATTTTGTATTTCAGTTTGTAAATTTGGTATATAGATGATCACGTTTTCCCGTTAAACTTGAAATTAAGAATACTTTAAATACTGATAGGTCTGTGTCACCTCCATACATTCACTTTTAACTAGAAATTGAATGAAAAATAAGGTTTAGAACAAACGTTATGGCAGGAAAAATATGACATTGATTTTCCCATTGCAAATCTTCTGTTAAATCAAGCTACACATCCATATGAAAGACATGTTAATCTCAGTTGATATGATATTCCAAGAAGAGCCTGTCTTTCTTATCCGGAATTTTTATAAAAGTGATGTAAGCTGCCAAGTCAAAAATATTTAGTTGGAACATTTCAGTCATTATTTCCAATATTAAAATAGGATAAGTGGCCTGATATCCATGAGATCAGGTCCCATTACAGCCTTTAATAAAAAAACCATAACAGAAGCTGTAAAAGCAACCCCCCAAAGAAAACAAACGAACACTCCCCCCCAACAAGCGAAATAAAAAAAAACAAACAAAATTTGAAACTATCATTAAACACATCAATTGATCTAATCTATTGAAAAAAATGGTGAACGAAAAACAATAAATGACAATCTAAACAACGACAACGACTTGACTGCAGTTTCCTGGCTTGCGACAACCTTATTAAGTATGTGGTGGGATTAAACCAGTTTGTAAGATTGATACTAAAAGCCAACAACAAATACATAATACTAAAAAAGTATCGTCCTCGAAAGAGTACTCGCAGTTGCTGTCTGCTAGTTCAAAATCCCAAAGTAACCGTTCAAGAAACCAAGCTTTCCTTAACTATGGTATCAGTAAAAACACCTCCAATTGTATTTATTGTTTAAATATCATTATAATTAGAAGTCAAAGAAAACATGAGATTGTGCAAATGCCAATATAAAAATATAAAGACAGGAACTGAAAAATGTAATTACAAATATAAATTATTAAATTAGTTCTACATTAAGCGATTAAAAAGAAAGACAATTTTAGTACCAACTAAAACCATATTAATACTACCGATAATGACGATTTCGCTTACGGATAAGGTTATTAAGATGAATTTTAAGACCATGTGGTTTTAGTTTAAATTTCCGAGCTGTAACTTTATTACGAGTGGCCGTTCGTGTAATTGGCGGTATGAACATACCGTATGGAATTTTCAACGCGTTGGTTTTTACTTTCAACGCGTTGGTCATCACTGTCAACGCGTTGATTCGTAATTCATACGGTATGAAAAACCAAAGCGTTGGTTTTCAATTCCATACCGTAAGTTTGTTTGCTTTTGTCAGCCAATCGAAATGTTTGTTACAAAATAATTTCTATTATTGCATTTTGCAATAAAATCACCCAATCTCACTCAAGAGCGATTTAATCAGAGTCATGATCATTTGTCATTAGTATTGAAATTGATAAATTGTGTTATGATCTTGCAAATTTGCAGTTTTCATATCATTTTATTTTACCTTACGTAATATTCGTCCTCATACAAGTATAATAATAGTCTAATTAATCTTCAGGTATGATGTTTTCGTACATTATTAATCCTATAATATAGTAATGTAAATAAAGTTATATGTTGGTGATTCGACTCTTATTTTTTTACTTATAAACGGCGAGTCTCATCAGTGGTCTCCGCTTTTGTATGTTAATTGTTGGACCATACACCAGTTCTACTGCACCCTTATGGTTCATATTGTAAAATATTATTATAATCACTCAGTATTTTTAAGTTATTTTACTTTGTCAGCATTTCCTACAGATTTTTGTCTCTCCTGTAGGCAATGATTGGCTCTGCTTTGAATATTAAGGTGCATCTCTTATCTATTAATAACATGTGCCAATGTTTGAGCAATGTCCGTTTTATTTGTTTAATTGTTGGGTTGTACTTCGTCACAAATACTAACGGTTTCCCTTAAATCTGTGTGTGGTCTGGAATTAATTTGTTTCTTTTTTGTTACAAAGATGTTGATTGGTAGACATTTGTGGCAAACTTTTGTGGAAAACGCGTTGGTTTTTCATACCGTATGAATTACGAACCAATGCGTTGAAAAGGAAGACCAACGCGTTGATAGTGAAAACCAACGCGTTGAAAGTGAAACCAACGCGTTGAAAGTAATAAACCAACGCGTTGAAAGTAAAAACCAACGCGTTGAAAATTCCATACGGTATATGTTCATACCGCCAATGACACGAACGGCCACTCATACCTTATTTAACTCGTTTCCGTAAAAAGTTGGATCTGATATACCTTGTTTCATTTGATAACTACAAGTACATCCAGATTTTGATACCAAATCTGTATATCCATGGTTGAATTTAGTAAATGTTTTAATCAATTTGTGGAAACGAAATCCTTGACTTAATAATTTGTTACTCATGCAGGGATTGAGTTCATTAAAATCTCAAACGTCGCTACAAGCACTGGCATAACGAACAAGCTGAGAAATATACCCATTAGAAGGAGCAAAAGGGACGTCCCGGTCAAGAAAGGGGAAATTAACAATTGTGAATAATAAATCGTCCCTCTTGTAAATTTGGTAGAAATTTTACCTTAAACGTTGAGAAATTAACACATCTAAGTCGAAAAATTGCATTTGAGGCTATTGTGATTGGATCTCGGTAGTGTAGATAGTCATAACGACATGACTGGTTGAAATGGAATGACATACAAACACATGTTATATACGTATATTTAAAGTTTTAATCACAGGTTCGTTTTTACACCGTGTACAAGTTTTTATCAATTATTACTAAACCCTCTCTTTGAATTGTAGTTACAAAACGCATTACTGACTACCACCGACTACCAAACGTTGATCATACAAACTTTCCCCTAGTTTGTTATGCAGTTAGAGTTGTTAAATCTTACGTTATCTGTATAATATAATGTTTATTATTGCTTCTCTCTTTATTCCTCATTTTGGCCATGGTCTTGTCCCATCGGTGATTTTTTTCATTTGACGCCTAATTTGTCAATAAGAAAATAGTGAGGATATTTTTGTCTAGTAAAAGACGCAGTAATAGTCATAATTTTGATATTCACTCATTTATATTAACCAAGTGTCAAGAAAAATTTTAAGTGCGCTAGCAGACCCAGCTCCGAAAAAACAAGAGTAAAACGACTACCATCTACCCATCGAACGCCTGCCAAAGTTCTAGTAATTGCTAGCTATAGTTCATAGACTTTTAATATAACAGCAATTGCTAGGTGAATGAATGATTGTCTAACGGTTTTGCTTTGTTGGTTGTAATAAGCCATATCTTATGGAAGAAAAATATGACACTTAAACGAGTTTTTTAATGATAGATGGAAATGCCGACAGCTTCAATTAATGAGTAATTACTTTAAATAATACTTCTTATATAAAAATATGATACCAAGCTTGTTTATAATTTGAAAAGAAAAAAATGCTTTGATAACAATGATTTACTAGTTGAAATAAGAAACTTCATTTGTGTAGAAGAAATCAATCAAACCAACCTTGACGTGTCCTTTTATAATTCAGATTAAGTAAAGCATACTGTATTTTATTCCCTGCGACATTTTAAAATTCTGAAAGGAGTAATTATGTTTATAAGAGAAATAATTAATTTTGCATCAAAGTATGGTTATTTGTTTTTTTGGTTTTTTTTTTTTTTTTGGAAAATGATAGGGCAAATATATACAACCATACATGTGCGTTAAGTTGTGGTAAAAATAAATAGTCGACAGGTCTGCGGTTCAACACTTGCAAAGGTCTGCAGATCGCCTAGTCGATATGTCAACAGGTCGACAGATCTAAAGTGGAAACGTCTTTATCCCAAAAGTTTTACAGGTCGGAAGGTCCACGGATCTGTTATACAATTAAATGATCTGAAGATCGTATTATCTTTCACCGTTTTTCACTGCTCTTACTAAAGGATCGATACTGATTGTTTATTGTATGTAAAAAAGCAGAAAAACATTTTGTACAATTTTATTATTATATTTAATTCAAATTGTATTGGAAAAAGAGCAAACTATGGTAATATCCATTTGACTACACAGTCAAATTTTAGTGTTTCAATAGAAATGATGTATTTTGTTGTTTTTTGTAAACACATATGTCACTGATAAATCTTTTTTACGTCACCATTTGAAAATCCATACAGATATCTATAAACGAATTCGTTTAGCAAGTCGCATATTATTTCATGCAAAACCCCTTTATTATCTTTATTTTATTCTTTGTGACGCCCATATGCATTCGTATAGACACCACCTGCGATTTGGAATTCTTCACTATGATTTGCCCTTCGTTTACCAGTGAATTTTATGCCGTACAGCAGTCCGATAGAATTGGCAAACTTTTCTTAATAATAGGTAACAGTGATTCACGGTTTTGCTTTAAAATTGATTGATTGATTGTTGTTGTTTAACGTCCAGTGGCAAATATTTCATGCATATTCAGGACGAAAACAATTTAAACAATAAATCAACATGCAAACTGTGAGCAAGGAATCGGTAAGGGAGGGACTTTTAGACTGTCACTGGAAAAATTGCGGGTTGGATAGGGGCGGAAAATTTAGCCTTATAACTAGCCGCCTACTTACCACTCAAAATGAGCTGTTACAATGGGTCTTTAACGTGCTTAAGATGTGGCATTTCCTAATCACGGGGCGTCTTTAACGTCTCCCTCTTGACGGATTGTGAATTTATACATCCCCACAATCAAGAACGCCCCTTTTAGAGGACTAGTGCCTCCAGGACGGAGATACCTGGTGCCTATTCTTTCCCCGGCACAACCTTCTAGAAGGGGAGTTCGAGTATTTATACATCCCACTCGAACTAACGGACGCCCCTTTAGCAGGAGTTCTACCTGCAGGCGGAGAAACCGAACGACCTATTTCTATACCACGGCCGCCCTCGGGGGTTTTATTAAAGATATAATGTTTTTTAGATATGTGAATATATGCGAAAATCTTAGACCCCCTATGTTCTATTTTAGTAACAGCAGCCATGTTTTCAACAGCACAAACTTTATGCATAATACCTAAAGGAACAATCATACAAAGTTGCATCAAAATCCATTCAGTAGTTTCAGAGGAGTAGATTTTTTTTTAATTTTGACGACGACGGACGCTAATTGACGTAATAGGCCTTCGGCCAGGTGAGCTCAAATTACAAAGTACATAAAGTTAGACGTGCACGAAGTACCAGAAAAGGTTTCAGTCTAACTTTTGGGTTGTTTTGGAAATTTCCAACCTTTACAGTCTAAATATTTTACTAATTTTTTGTCAAGAAGTAGAACCTAGCAAGTTGTAACATATAAAAATCAAAGTACTGCTCTGACCAGATACTTTTCAGGCCAATAAAACCTTTTATTAGGGGAATTCACGGTGTAATTTTTTGTCTTTTAAAATACTAAATTTTCTAAATGAAAAATTATTTTTTTTAAAGAAAGAATATGGAATATATGTCAGAAAGACACGATTCACATTTTAAATTCTTTTTAACAAATATTCAAAAGCCTGAGAAAACTGTGTGTAAAACGCTTTTCTGGATTAACCTTCATCGGACACGCAAGAAGCCAAAAATAGGAAGATCAGTCAATAGTTGTGAATTTTAGTTACTTTAAAATATACTTTTCATGACAATATAAACGACCATAAACTAAATAAAATGATAACAATCGGAGAATATAAAATATTTAAACGTTTGAAAGATTAAAACTTTATCTTCCCAACATACATTCCAGTATCCGAAAATAAATAAGAACATACAACTCTAGCACGGGGACGCCTTCTTATACGAACTCCACACAGCACAAGAGAAGAACTCCGTTTATATTAAGAAAGAATATGGAAAGTATACTAGAAAGACACGATCTTAAATATGTTTGTTACGAATTAAATATTCAAAAGCCTAATTTGACCCAGTGTAAACCGCTTTTATGGATTTACCTTCATCAGATCCACCGTGAGACTAAAAATAGAAAGATCAGTTAAACTTTATGAATTTACAGCTACATGTACTTGACTATAAGAAGTTCTAAGGAAGCCTTCTTCTATCAATAAAAACTTCAACATATATATACACACAACTGAAATGCGCATATTACATTCGCTGATACATGTACAACTAAAATGTTCCTACATGGATCCGCATACCGACCATGTAGTCAACTAACTCAGAACCAACAGACATTAAAGTAGGCAGCTACCCGTCACCATCGTCGCCAATCTCCTACTCAACCGCTGCCAGAACTGCATTTTTCCAACACTAATCAACGATACAAGGCCACTATTCATGGAAGAGGCAGTCGAGAACAAGTTAATGTTGACTTACTTGAAATGCATTCTGACCAACTCCTAACCAGACAAGATACAAAAACACTGCTATGTCCCATCGGGACAGTTGGACTGGTATCATAAGGTTACTTTGTAGGACAACAATAACAAGCCGTCACAACGATCACAATGTCGATCTACCCATAAATAATTTAATATTGGATGTAACGCGTCTTCTGATTGGTTGAAAGTATTTTGGTTATAAGCCCATAACCTAAATT
>JAULBM010310254.1:0-14160 GCA_032357055.1 Geukensia granosissima | reverse complement strand
TAAAATGTGGCGGAAGAAAAAAAAATAATAATCAGAAGAAAAACAGTAAGGTCTTTTCCTATCGGAAAGACCTTAATAAGGAATAATCAGAAGAAATACAATATGGTCTTTCGAAAGAATCGGGCTTGTGTAGACCTTTAAAATGAATTTTCTTAATTCTAAAATGGGTCGTTTGGCTTAAACTACAAGTTTAGGCCTCCCCGTCTTGGTCTTGTCTTCAGGTATGCTTCTTAAATTTTCAAAATTTATTTACATTTAGCATAATGTTTCAAGAAACTAGAAAATATCTTATATCAAAATTTAAAAATGACACCACTTACTTCTTAAATTATCATCCAAAGTGACATTTACAGCATATATATTGTTACCGAAAAGGAACTTGTACGTTTGGTTCACATCTGATAGTGACAAGTTATGAATAGTCAATACCCATCCACGAGATGAAGACGTTTCATTGAACTTTTTTGTTGTCTCCTGTTTAAAATGTGCACCATCAAAAATTAATTCTTCTGGTTTCTCACATGATGTTTTTATAGGACATCTGCGCCAGTGACGAACACCTTCAATCGATGTATTTACCTCTGCATATATTGTCAAATCTTTTCCTATTTCTACTTGCGTTGTAATTGTAAGTTCTAAAATATCTAAAGAAAATCAAATAAAATTAACAAATAGTATATTCAGTAAATGCATATATCGATAATTTATTCTGTTACAGTTTCTAATTTTAACATATATGCATACCTTTGTTAACAATGGACTTCACCCTCCACTTGGTGTCGCTGCTGTACTAAGAGGTTTTTACTTTGTGACGTTGCGAGTAAGGGAAAATTCACGCATTCTGTACAATCAACAAACATGCGTCATACGATACGTTTTCCCGAAAAATCTGACGTCACAATATAAAAATACCTGATAGTGCAGTGGCGACACCAAAACGGGAGTGATCGGCGGGTGAATTCCATTATGTTACCTTACCCATGTAAGATATATATGAATAAAGGCCGTTGTTAAAGTTGAGGCTGAAATTATCATCTTTCGGCTTTTCATATGATAATGTGGAAGCACCCCTCATTCTTTTCATCCAGTAGGATGACTATATGTATACACGATTGATACCAAAAATATGAGGCAAAGGGATTAAAGAAAATTTTGTAAAGTGTCGATTAAGGCACATTTTTATACTCTGTAATTACAGACTGACAAAGTTTGATAGCAAAACGGCATGTATATCTTAACGGCTTTGGTTGTGCATGTATATTTCAAATTTAAATTATATTTTTTATTTTGTTTTCTTAAATTTGTAGTTCTTTATTAAATAAATTTTGAATAATATCATTAGTCATATCATCGTTGCAACATCCAGTATGACAGCTCTACAAAATGTGCAGTTTTTGTGCAGTCTTGTATTTTTGACTATTCAAGCAAAAGAAATGTAAAAAACGTATGTTGTAAAAGTTATTGTCAAACCAAGTATAACAATGACAATGACAATGTTATACTTGGTTTTGACAATAACTTTTACAACCACATACGTTTTTTACATTTCTTTTGCTTGAATATTCAAAAATACAAGACTACACAAAAACTGCACATTTTGAAGAGCGACAACCCAACAAATGCACATAGGGATACATTAAGCATGCTTAAGTACATACAGCGATTGTCGTGCATTAAACTATCACTAAAGGTGGTCAAACTTCCACCTTACTAAACTAGATATGTTTTTTAATCAGGAGACCTGCATAAAACCGTTAACATGACCACCTTATTGGAAACAATATTCATATATGAAGTATTATAAATATTGGTCAACATAGAAAAGGAAAGATAAGGGGGAAATGGCAGAGTAACCATACTCCATTGTTGAAGCAAAAGGTCAACACAGGGCCTTTAAGAGTTGAATCTAACTTCTTGTGACAAGCTTCAAAGCGCCCCCCCCCCCAACACACAAAAGAAACTTGCACTCGCAAAGATTCAGAAAATGATATACATGTAAATATAAACAAAAGACAACGTCAAATATAAATACCAACCAATAACTTTGACTCCTGATTTGACACAGGCCTATATCACATAAGATTGATTTAAACTTGTTTTGCTGGTACCAAACGCTCCACCACACATCGATGCTAAAGGAAATTCCAAGCAAACAAAAAATGTAAACACACCAGATCGTACCCAATACAATGAAAGAGCACCTTATGAACAATAAGAGTACTTGCCACAAAAACTTACAAAAATATCTCTTAAGAAAATGCATACAGTTTCTGAAAGCATGCTTATGGTTGTTAACTGAAAAAAACAAGACGGGTTGCAATTCCACTTACATAGTATATGTGTATTTAATGATAAGAACAATTTTTGTATCATGAAAGGAAGTTTAAAGGTTTTGACAACAACTTTAAATTAGTATACTTTGTGACTGATTTATTATATTTATTAAAAGTTAGTTCTATGTACGTTAAACATGCTTTTGCGTCGTAACTTACTTTTGGCATCAAAACAGGTATGAATTTCCAAAATCATCAGCCTCAATTTACCAGGTTCGTTATGAAATATTGATCAATGACATGACTTAAGTTTGATATAAAATAATACAAGAATTAAAAGTCTAAAATATCTTTAGTGTAATAAAGTTTAGGTGTTTAGGTCCCTTAAAAGGAATTCGAAGATACCAAAGGGGCAGACAAAATTCGTTTAGTCGGAAGACAGACAAGACCATGGCCAACAAAATGATATGAAAGACAAACAAAGAATACACAACACTATACTGAAAACTAAAGCTGGAGTAACAAGAACCCTACGAAAACCATGGCGAGTTCAGGTGCTTCGGAAGTGTAAGCAACTCCTGCTCAACTAGTGGCACCAGTCGTGTTACTCAGTAATCAAAACCGGTGTATAGTAACAATCGATGATAGTTACAACAGGTATAAGAACGCATTTGTATTCATGACAGTCGGAAGATATCCATTGACATCTGTGAAATAGATATTTCGTGCCGGTCAACCGAATCATGATGGCGACATAAAAAATTCCGGAGTAATGACTCTAATCTTTCCCTAAGAAAGCCTTGGCTCAGTAGCTTTCTGGTCAGCTGCAACCCTCTATCAATAAAATCCTGATGGAAATCACAAGCCTTGGAATAGAGTATCAATATAGAGATATACACTCTGTATGCAGGTGCGGCTGGAATGTTCCTAGTCATGAAAGGCAAGTTTACAATCGAAAAAATCAAAGTCATCTGTCTTGTAGTAAAGTTTTGTTCTTAACGCGCCTTACTGTCAATTTCTAAGTGTAAGTCTAGGTAAGATGCAGATCTTTCTGTTTCTGCAGTATCTTTGATTTCAAGTTCAATGGGACAGATGAGGTCAATAGAGTCACCAAATTTAGAAATATTCAGTAATGGACATCATCTATATAGCGGAACAACGTGAAACCAAAAGATTGAGCCAACATTTCTCTTCTCTTTGTAGAAGGCTTTGTCTGAAGTCAGCTTCATACGAATAAAGGTATACATCGGCAAGAAGGGGTGCACAGTTTGTCCCCATTTGGAATGCCGACAGTCTGTTGAAACACACGTCCGCCAAACATTACAAAAATGTTGTCAATCAAGAAATCTAACAATCCGCAAAAGTCATCTTCTGAGTACTTTTTGTTTGAATCAGTGTGCTTAACAACAAAATAAGGTTTGTCCCTACATAGAAACAAATATCTGAATCCGCGTTTGCCATCTTTTTAAACAAAACAGGTGAACTGAGGTTTTTTTATTTGAAGTTTTGAATGAAGAAAAGTAGTATAGAGGGTGGAAAAATCAAATGTTGTGATGCTACTGTAAGAGATAAGGGACCTTGATTTGAGACATTCTAACAGATCTTTGGATTTTTTAAGAATCCACATTTGATTTACGCCACTTCTAGAATGGCTTGTTTCAAAGTAGCTCTGGAGCCTATTTTAAATGATGATAGAATAACTGTCAGTAACTTGGAAAGAGGTTGTTTGGAGCAATTAGCAGATCCTTTAATGTAACGATGCTTGTTAGGACACTTGTGAAGCTTTGGAATCCAGTAAAGTAAAGGAAGATCGAATTCCTCCTTTTTAGTTTAAATTCCAAAAGAAGACAAAACTGACCGATGATTGTCAAGGATTTCCTCTTTGGTATGTGTCGTTGAGGTATATGTTGGGTTGCCAAGTGAACTGTCGATACCCAATTCCTTTATCAAACAGCCTATGTAGTGTGATTTACAAACAAAAACAATGTTGTTGGAGCTTTATCGGCGGGGACGACAACATACTTGTCATGTAGTTCAGAGAGATGTCTTGCAACACATCAATTATTAGTATAATTTTAAAGAAGTTAATCAGTCAGAAACAAGAATTCTGCATGGTGGCCATATATGATTTTTGTTAAAAACAAAAGGAGATTAAATTTGAGTAAATTGACAGGAGACAGACTCAGAATGCTGATAACACTTACACGACAATTATAAATTAGACAAGGCTTTTAATTTTGAACTGCTGTTAGCACTTACTGTATTTGTGAACAAAATCATAGCGAACAAGAATTATCAAATGCTCTGCCTTATAAGTCTTCTGAAATAACTACATGACCATAGAAATGGAAATATTGTTAAATTAAACATTTGGCCTGTTGAGGTTATTGAAAGTGTACTACAATCATTGATAAGTCTACAATTTGGTTAATTTTGCCCTTTTCCCACCAATATGGCCTAATTTCAGATGGAAATACAAGAAGGAAATAACCTTATAAACCGGTGACATCTAAACAGACAGCCATTTATTATCAACCTATTAAATAATGTGAATGGGTAAAATGCCCTTTAGCACTGATTATTGATTAATTAAGGTAACCTTTAAGGCAGTTTGACTGTATTGATGTATATGTCGGGTCGCATTTTTACGACGTCATTTAATTGTGGTATTTTCCTTACATTTCTTACTCTACATGAAACCTCAGTTTGAATTTAGTATACGGCAGTATAAAATTTAATCACAACTGGTTTCATAACTATATTTGAGCAACATAACTGTAATTGTGTAATGATTTACGGGCAATTTGGTAATGTTTGGTTAGTTGCATATTTGAAAAGCTATTGGTAATGTATTGGTATTTATTATCATTTATCGATATGAATATATACCTAAAAATTGTACAACGACACAGAATAAAACGCCTCCTTGTCGAATCTGTAATTGAAATTAAGACTGGCATGAAATTTCCACACAGGTATGTTTGCAAGTTTAGATGTTTCTGTGTACATGTCAAAATGATGACTATTGTTCAGTAGATTTCTCAGGGACAAATTTGTAACGATTGGATTTGCATTTCCCAGTTTCGAAAAAGAAAACACAGAAAATTTCTTAGAGTTGGATAGTCAGATAATTAACATACAGTGCAAACAATAAAATATGTATACAGAGTAGCAAAACAGCCACAAGATGTATGACTGATAATTGAAAATAACTTTTGATGAAGTGCTTTGTAAGTGAGGACGGCGAATCACTTAAAATAATTAACGGAAAGATACTCTTTATCAACGCTTAATATGTTCACTTCAAGAATTATTAGATATATATAAATGTTGAATAAATATGGAATATTTTGGGTATTTTATATGTACGTTTCAAGGAGTTACCTCTCATCAGAAAAGCATTATAACCGTAACATAGGAAGTCAAATATCCAAAAATTAGAGACAAAATTTTGCTTGTGAAATTCTAAATTAAATTTGACTTTAATACTGTCAACAAAAGAAGAAGTTAGGAATATTATGTATTTAAACAGAAACACATTTTCATTAGGTCAATAGCTCAGCACCATATGATTTGTCCAAAGGTTTACAGAAAACAAGTATTTCCTACCAACAAAAATCTGCTAACGATGTGTCATTTGCTTAAAGAATAATTAATTTCAGATTGTCTCTGATAAATAAAAGTCCGTAAGGATTGAATGAAATACCATACAAAGCTGTTTAGAGACATAACGGTCACCGTGGTAGATTAACTGTTCAAACCAGATGCTGCGGTAATAGTTTTTTTCTATAATATTTGTTCTTACATGTTTATTTATACTGTTGCAAGATTTTCGAACGTTTCTGGATTGTCCAATGGAAGTATTCCATCAGTCTTGAATGGTCAATCTTCGCTAGCGAAATTGCGACTTACTTATATGAGGCCACATGATATGTAGCTGTATATATTGTTAATGGAAATACCACTGCAAAAGCATAAAATTCTGGCTGGACGTTTCTTTAAAGAACTAACTATCCACCGATGCTGGTAACGACACAGAGACAGTTACCTTAATGAGAAATGTATAAATCAGAGTGTCGTTGATAAACCAAGTGATTCTAAAAACTTATTCATTTTCCCTTAAATTTAGTTTTACTTTGTAAAATTACCTGATTGCTGTCTTTATGATTGGCTTATCGCTGTTCATTTTATCATGTACTGTATATTTATTTGGTTTATAAATAAAAAAAATAAATTACTAATCTTCTTATTTTTGGCACCTAGCATGTCTGATAAAAGTAAATAAAAAAACGCCCAGTTAAAGAGTTAATAGGTAATCCCCCTATTTTGCCAAAATTTTAGATTTTTGAGAAAAAAATGCTGTTTAATAAAAGTGTTTTAAAATTCCTTACTTTTATTTATACATTTTTTATCATTTTCACAACTCAGCAGAGCACATTTCAACAAGATTGTAGCATTTTCAATACCAGTACCAAATTTTCAGAGTTGTTTTATTTAAAATAGATATGACCGGACAAAACATCACATAAATATGTTAATATTTGTACTTTTTAATTTTAATTGTGCAGAGTTTGTTTCTGACTTTTATGTGATCTAAATCAATATCTACACAATTCTATCAAATATTGAATACAAATTTAATAATTTCTAAGTATTTTCAGAATTTAAGCGTTTGACATGTACAATGTAACCGTTCTAGAACCAATTAAACTTAACAAAAAAGAGAACCTGGGTGGCCGCGGGGTCTATAAAGTTGATTTAAACTTATCTGTACACATCACTGTAGACAATCACCTGGGTTTGTACATACAAAGACGGGTTGCATTTAACTCTCATCGCACGTGATAAGGTTTGTCGGTTACATACCCAAGGTCGGTGGTTGTCTCCGGGTACTCCGGCTTCCTCCAGCAGTAAAACTGAATTCTGCGATATATCTAAAATATTGTTGAAAATGGCGTTAAAAACCCAATCAAACAATCTAACAAACTGAACGAAAATTTAGTATTTTCTTTTTATAGTTTTTAATACCAACGACAAAAAAAAAAAAAAAATAAAAGATTAAAGCCAGTTTTCACTTAAAAGCCAAATTCTTAGGCCAAAAATGTAGCTGAAAGACACTTCTAATTTGATTTATGAATATTTGTTACAAACTCATGTTAGATGTGGATCGTATCATTCCATATTCCATATTCATTCCTAATTTCTTTGGGTAAATAAATTTATTGAAATACCTGTATCAACTCTCTATTCTGTTCCTCGCGCGGATGATGAACCGTAAAAATAGGGAACAGAATTTCGTTTGTAAGACAGTTTAACTAAAAACAAGTAAAAAAACCAAATTTGAAACAATCAGTTCATATGCAGAAATATCTATTTTCTTACCTTGATGTCAACAGATAGCTCCCATATATTATATTAAAATCTACATTTATAATTATACAGGAAGTGTTATTATCTTTAAAAAAATGCAGAATTCCATATGCTTATGAAATGTTATTTCACTTTCACATCGATAGATGTAAGCACAGCTGCTCTGTTTATTTTAGAAGCTTGAAACATACAAATTCTACGATACATAATGCTTAAAAATCAATATGTTTTAAGGTTAACAATGTAGATTTAATCCCATCTTATTTTGGTGGATATCGTCTTTTTACAGGCAATAGACGCCAAATAAAGTCGGATTATTTTTTATCTGAAACTTTGACCAATTTTATGAGATTTAATAAGATTACAAGCACGGTAACTGTAAAGGTTGACTTCAATGGCAAGAAATGTATATTGTAAAAACTATGTTAAAAAAAAGAAAGATAAACATTAGTTCATTAACAGAAAGATAAACATAAGTTCATAGAAAGAAAACTTGACAGTTTTAAGTTATAGTCTTAATTCCAAGAAGATCTGTAAATCTGTTTCAAGAAGAAATTTTCGTATTATGGACAGAATTGAAGATTCTAGCTTTGAAACCACAGGTACTCGTGGACAGGAAACCCTATGGTACCCCATAGGACCCCCCTTTTTTACAAAAAAATTCGATTTTTTAATTTTTCAAATTTTTTGCTTCAAACATACACAATATTGCCATCAATCATTAGTTTCTATCAAACAGGGGTTACTATATATGTATAAAGCGAGAAGGTAAGTCACTTAGGACCCGGCCAAGTTTGTTTAACATCGAGGTACCGCTAGGACGTCTCATGCAAATTTTCGATTAAATTATCCCTACCTTTCTGTGTCATCTATTTTGTTTGTCTCCATAATGATTATCCTCATTGAAAACACACTTATTCAATACTATTTGTCCTTAATAATCCCCATAAATGCCATTTTCACTCTCAAAATCAATTTTTTCAACGACATTTTGAAACTTGCAAGTTAAAACCACGGAAGTGAGGATTTAGCGACATCTGTGTGGTCTTTTGAAAAGAACGATAACTTTGCAGAAAGGTTAAAGTACGAGAATTCCCGGGTTATCATTTTGGCGGCAAAAATTTTCCGAACTTTTTACCCGGAATTTTCGTATTTTATGCTTTTAGGCTGTATATTAACAGAGTTATCGTTCGTTTCAAAATGTCGTTGGATTTAACAAATATTTCAAAAAACACAAATTGTGATAGTTATGAGATAATTGTTTTATGAAGAGTTCTTGATATCAAAAGAAAATCAAGGATTCAGTAGTCTACAGTGCGTAAGCCGATCAGAAATAAACAATAGGACAACCTTATGACTTCTAACAGAACTAAATGTCCGTTTTAGCGAGAGCGTTAATTTGTGAAAAGACGGTTTACGCAAAAACAAAAAGCCAGAAAATACCTCATTAAATATAGCAAGATTCGAAATTCATCTGAATATAATCTTTCCAAGTCAGATTAAATTGGAACATAACAGACAATCCTTCACCTGTTTTTGACCTTCATCTTCATTTCAAATTGGACACAGAAGGAAGAGTAAAATAAACCTCTTCTGAAGAAAATCAACTTTTCGAGTTATCAAGAATAGCCCTCCTCTGAAAAAGCCTAATAAATTTGCAATCAACACCATAATCTCGTTGGCTATAATGCATTTCAGTTTTGATTTTTGAGACAGTATATATATGGCATAATTCGTATCACGATTTAGAAAAAGAATGCTGGCTTTTCCTCTCTTATCCTAATTAAGCTAACACCTTGACTCGACAGCAGTGTTTGTAGGTCATATTTCGCATTATATATTTTCGTGTATCTGTTTTACTTAATAATGTTTTCGAATATGTATGTTATCCAATAGAATAACATTAAATCTACTCGTTTCAAGGTTGTACAGTATTTATATTTAATTTATTCGAAGTATTTCTCAAGATATTTTCAAAAGTTAAAATCGTCTCCTTAGTTCTTAGTTTAACTGATTACAAAGAACTAAGATTTGGTGTTAGAAGAGTTTACTCTCTTGCCACGAAGAATCTAAAAAACAAGTCGATCCATGTAGGATAATTGACGGCGTAATTCTTTAAACTGGCTGAGAAAATTTATTAAGCATATATTGAATTGACTATGAAGATTTAAAACACTTGCAGTAAAAACCACTGAGCTGACACGAGTACTTTTTTATAAAACTAGTTGCCGCTCCATCTTATCTGTAAGGTTTACCTTTTTAAAACAAAGTCAAACCTTTATTGAAAGGTCACAAACAAATATGGACAGGTCATCTTGCACCTAATATGAGGTCAGTGTATATTAGAATATTTGCATGGCATTAAAAAGATGACTTTTCAACGCATGTGACTGCAGACTATCCGTGAAATTAATAGAACGGTTTGCTACCCAGGAAAAGACTATTAACGGTTACGTAGCAACAAGTTTCTATAACAACAAACAGAAGACAACATTTGTATAAAATCACCCTTGTTCGAGTCATCTGTTAAAGTTATCAAATATAATGAAATCGATTTATATGTACCAGTACAGCATGGATTTTGAGTAAAAATTTTTTTCATCAAAAGATGATATAAAATATTCTGACAGCAATCTAAATAATTCAGATATCGCTTCCTCAAAATAATTTATTTTGACATCTAAGAACATTACCTTTAATTAAATTTGTTAAATTTTGTCCAAAACTTTGTCATTATAATCCTGTTAAAATTTAACTTGTTTTTTTTTATAAAATTGATTTTACAATTTTGTTTTTCTATTATTTCCAACTGTTTATTTCGACAGGTCCGTTGTGGGTAGCACCATGATGCATCATATATAATCAATAAGTGTTCCACTCAATGTTTCACCAGTCTAGTGAGCACAACATCGAAAAATCAATATATAATCATTTGTAAAAACAAGTAACTCAAAGTTATTATTATCTGTTTCAACTTTCAAATTACTCAAGTTTTCCCGTTTATTAACATTACCATCCATTAGTAGTAATTTTCCTGCTATCCGAGCGCATGGTGTAAAAATCTCACAGTTGCTTACTTTTCCCGAGTACCTGAACTCACCCTGGTTTTTGTAGGGTTCGTGTTACTCTAGTTTTAATTTTAGTTTAAGTATAGTGTTGTGTGTACTATGTTTGTCTTTCGTTTCATTGTTTTGGCCATGGTCTTGTCTGTCTTCCGACTTAACGATTTCTGTCTGCCCCTTTGGTATCTTCGAATTCCTTTGTCTTACAATTTATGTTTATTGTTCTGTTGATAATATTCAGGTTAGAGCAGAATTATTTTACGCATACAAGATCTTTTATTTGGGGCGATATGCAGCTTTTCACAAGGAGTGATATTCAACCCTTGTAGAAGGATTTGTGGAGACCTCTAGATTTGGAAATTAACTTGTTTTTCTCGTGGTGGGAGTGAAGTCTCTTTAACATTATACCCCATATCTTTTCAATGACATAAATCGCCCCAAATAAAAATGCGTATGCGTAAAATGATACTTCTCTTACCTGAATATTACCAAAAAACGTACATGTAACAAAACATTAAACACAGATATTATTTGCCTTATTATTACAGGATATATTTGTCGATTGAATACGACGGAAAGTGGAAGGTTTGAATTAAACACAACTATATTTTAAAATACAAAATTTCCGATGTTTAATAAATAAGTTTTAGAATTTGAGCAAAGGCAGCAAATTTATATAAAACATTGTTTGATAAATTTCATGTCAGACAAGTCTGACAACTGGGTTGGTGAATACCCTCGGGGACCAATGTTCCACTAGCAGAGGTATCAACCCAGTGGTTTGAAAATACATAAATAAATATGAAAAATTTAGGTATGCTGTAACCTCTCATCAGTAGTTCAATTTCATATTTTTAAAATCATACAAGAGTGCACCCAATCCAATTGGAGAGTACCTTAACAACAATAAGAGTTCAGTCAAACTTTCCGTTATGGTCACCCTTTTTAAGCAGCAACGTGATTTTGAAGTTCACCTTTTCTTTTCCCATTTTCTAAGATTTTATCATGAATTAAATTTATTTAAGAGACCACTTTTCTTGGTCACTTCTGCTTCTTCCAATGGTTACTTCTTAACAAATTTGAAAACACATACGTTCTTAAAGCATTTCCAGAATGCTATTTTCGATGATAAAACATCGAATTATACTAAAAGAAGACGTCATGAAACACAGAACCTCAAAAGATTTAATACTACAGTGTCAATAAAGAGGAAAACAGATGGTTTAGCAGCTTTGAAAGTTTTTTGACAATATACACGAAAAGCTGGGATAAATTTACCTGCAAAAATGAAAAATACCATCTACACGCAACAATATATCATGTAATGTGCTCTATCTCTAGATACACTGACGTGGAAAGGCATCACCCGGTTACCGAAAGCTATATTTTTATAAAGCCTAGGGGGCCAAGTGGTCTAGGGCGCTGGACACAGTGCAAGCGATGGAAGCCAGAGATGTCACAGCACCGTGAATTCGAATCCCACTGAGGGAAGGACAAAAATTTGCAAGTACAAATTTCATCCTTAACACTGTTAGATTAATTTTCAGACTGGGATTTAGAAAGAAGTTAAAAGATTGTAAAGGCAGTCTTTGGACATATAAACTAACCAAACGATAAATTGTTATGTCAATTGAGTAATTGTGTTTTTTGAAAGAAAATCGACACCATAGGTGCATATTGCAGCAAATGGACCCCGAACGACAGAAAGGTCTGGAGTGTTTGAGGTAACTAATGGCTCTAGATAGACACGACTTATGTCAGAACAGAGGGTAATCATCGTTGTGTTGCGTAGTATATTTGTTTTGAACCAGTGTACAGCTTGAATATGAAAAAATTGTGATAACTTACCTGCGTGTCTGGAAAAAACGAGAAAAAAAACTGCTCTCACCTACGAAAAAAGTACTCTCACGCGCTGTTTCGGTACTCTACCAAAGTAAGGTTTATACGCGGTCGGTAAGCATATCTTTTATGTTTGTCTTTTTCGTCAGAGAAAAATGATCTTTCTCTAGTACTACAATATGTAGAAATATTGATTTGTTTAATCGAAACACCATTCAATAAATTATGAGATTTCTGTCTAATGAGATAATGTGGACGTTTAGTAAAGAAATGGGCTCACAACTAATTTAGATACACTGATACCACATGGGTAATTCAATTCATGATGGCGACCATAAAATCTAAGAAGGGACTATTTTAACCTCAATTGGACGTATCCTTGTTTAAGTAATTTACGCGAAAACAGCAATAATCTCTTCGGAAGAACACACAACATAGTATCGAATTAACTGCGATACATTAACCCCGTAGGCAGGGAAAGCAGGAATGTTGCCACATAAATATGGGAAGTTCACAATATGAAAATTAAAGTCATCCCGTTTGGCGTAAATCTTAGAATCGAGTTTACCATCTTGGTCTATTTCGAGGAATAAATCTAGGAATGAAGCATATTTTCGAGTCTTTGGTCTCTTTAATTTCTAAATCGCAGGATTATATTTGGTTGAGGTGATCACTAAACGTTCATTTAGAATTTATTCAATGACAAAACAACATCGATATAGCGAAAAGTAAAATCAACCGATTTAGATAATTTCTTTTTGTTACTTCGCAGGGGTCTTTGGATGAACTCTTCTTTTTACGTCTTGAATTTCCATTTTGTTTTACAAAACAATGATGTATCAATTTGTCAAGATGGTTTTTAAGTTGTGAATGTTGAATCGTGGTATAAAGGGTGGAAATGTCAAACATTTAAATACTTGTACGAAATGTTAAAGAATTGGATTTGAGGTATTAAAGCAGATCTTCTATTTTTGAATATCCATATTTAATTAACACCACTTAAGGCGTAAGTTATCACAGTACTTTTGAAGCTGCATGTATTCCTTGACTGTGATGTAAGTAATCAGAATGAAGCTTGGTGGAAGCCGTAGGGACCCAGGGACAACCTTTGGGCAGGTAACTGACAAATCTTATCACCTGCGATGCGAGTTTAACGAAAACCGTTTTTTTATGGTACAAAGTCAGGCTTAAACTCACGCCGAATAGATGATAGGCTACATTGATCTGTACTTACAAGTTTAAATCAACTACTTAGACAACTCGGCCACACAGGCCCCTTTTTGTATATGATTTAATCAATTATCAATGGGATTTTATTAAATTCTTCACCTCTATGTTTTTATTTCTGTAATTTTGACCAAAAAAAACAAGATTTTGGAAATATCATATTTTCAGTTTTTCCCCAATGAAAATACGCAAAAAATAACACGGTTATAAAAATACACATTAGACCCCAAATGCATCACAATATAATGCTTGTTCAATTAAAATATGAAAAGGGTATAAATACAAATTTTAAAATCTTGGTTAGGATGACACCTGGGGTGCACCGTAGACCAAACTAAATATGGGAAGTCAACAATATGAAAGTTGAAGTCATCCCGTTTGGCGTAAAT
>JAULBM010310243.1:0-14160 GCA_032357055.1 Geukensia granosissima | reverse complement strand
GGTATGAATCTGGCCCCTGGGATCAAACGCTGAGGCATTATCGTATGATAAATAAGGAAGTTAGAAAATAGCCGTATCAATGGCCATGCACATGTTACAAAATTGTTAATCAAAACGGAACTGTTGGGCCAAAAGAAACTATCTCGCTAAAGGTTTCTAAAAACGTCGCATCCCCTTTTCAAGAATTTGATGTATGTTTCCGGGAATTTTCTTACCCTTTTCCGAGATATTTTCCCGTTTTCCAAGAATTTTCTTAAAATAGCGGTGAGCCCGATTTATGTCCGCGTTCTTAAGAAAAATCAAATGTTGAAAGAATTTAACAATTTTAGAACGAAAATCGTCCCTTTATTTGCCTTTTTAGAATTAAAAGTGGACATCGCCGTATAATGTCAAATTCATTTGTACTCGCTGCAAATCGAGTAAAAATGTTACCAGTTTCTGAAGCTCGTACAAATAAATTTACATGTACATGTATTGTATATTTATATGTAATAAACGTCTCTGGTATATTGAAGAGCAAGTGTTAAAAAATTTCATAAAATAAAATGGTAGTAAAATTGAAAACAAATGCAAATCCCTGACAAATGAGATGGCTAGAATATTTTTTTTTCAAATTGACCAGATAGTTAAAGAATTCTTTGATTTTCGTAAGTAAGCGCGATTGAATAAGGGAAAGATAAATTCAATCTTTCTCAGTGGTTGATTCTTAAACGAACACTACTTGAAACAAGATAATTCATTGCTTTAAAAGTTAACATGAAGGATCAAACTATTTTTTTTATCTGGATATTGTTGATAAATCCTGATATTATATGATCGGAAGTAGACATTCAATTCCATCGTCCTTATAATTTTAACTGTTAGAACTTTAATTTAATATTATTTATTCAATATGAAGAGTTGACCGTGAAATACTTTAAATTGTGTGTACATTTTGGTGTGTCCTAATGAATCTATTCAAAATAAATATTTTTCAATATCCACAACTTAACAATATTACAGATTTTTATTAGTCTTATATAATAAAAGATACCACTTGATCTAAACTTGCCAGTGTAAGTCCCTTTCATCTTCTTAGGAACGCCTACTAATAATATAGCGACCAATCAAAATTGCTTTTGTCAGAGACTTTCCGAGGAACTATAGTGGGTACGATATATATGTTAATCGATTTCGTTCACTGTATGTTTAATCGTTTGAATAGGCTGCTATCAGATGCTATTTTTCAGAAATATTAAAATACGATATCGTAGTCATTTATTCATACGCGATCAAATATATCGTTGCACTAATTCCATGCGTAGATAGACAAAGATAGAAGTTAGAGGGTCAAATTCACCCACAGAAATTGCGATAGCAAAATGAGAGTTATCACTCTCATAATTATAGTTTTACAAATTGTCAAGGTCAACCTTGTATTTGATCTAACTTCGAAACCTCAAATGATAGGCGAGGAAAAAATTACTTCATATTGACCAAACTTAATAAACTTAAAACAATGGAACGAAATTTGTACATTTATTGTTCTTCATCTGAAAACATGATCAAATGGTGTTCATCTTCTACAAATGAAAAGGTATGGGGTTAATCGTTGTAAGCTTAAAATGATGATTCTGAATTTATACCTTTCTTTTTATCTGTTTCACAAGATACGTTTTATATCACCTTGTAAGTGACAGCCATGCCCATCTTCTGATTATTAAGCTGTGTACGTTGTAATTCTATACCGTTGTCTCCATGTCAATACAATAGTCTGGGTGTAAAACATATCTATCTTGTGTAGGTGGGGAAAGTGGAAAATTGAAAAAAATGACCGTAAACGTCCTTGTCGCTAAACGATTTTAAGGGTGGACTGACAAATTGTTTACATACGTCAATAGTGTTATATGTTGAACAGCAGTCCATTCTAATAAAGTCACGAATTTAGACATTTAATGATTTAAATTACTAAAATAGGTATAATATTACTATTTTTAGGTGTTTTCCTATTTTAGAAATGCAGTTTCAAAATACGTCATCCTGATTAAATTTAAATTTGTCATTTTAAACTTACTATAAAAAACAGTTGATCCTATTATCAAATGAGATCAATGTAAATGTCAAAGTTGGCGTGAAACGTGTTCTTCGAGTGCATGAATAGCTTAGATATTGAAATCTCACATACAGCATCAGTTCTTTCATAATATATTCATGGAAGTGACAGGAAGGTCCTGACTGCTTTCAATTTTGTCACCTAAAATATAGCCAGCGTTATATATCAATATATCATACAATCAAGCCGCAAATAATGCAGTAACACCTAACTGTTAAAATGTCACTATATTTAATGTACACCAAACGAAATTTGCCAAGACTTAAGTCAAAATATATCGACAGTTAAGCTATGAAGTATGTCCTGTTATATATCGTTGGAATTCTATTTTGTTTGCCGCAACTGATCATGTAGTTAAAATTTTGGTATTCCTCAGCACAAAAAAAAATTTCCCATCACCCCTTTATGTTAAATTTTCGCCATTGAAAAAAATCTGTCTCAAAATGGCATGTTTTCATATATAAATATCCCGCTTCAGTGTTATAGCTAGAATATAATTCAACTAATCTTAAAATTTCATCTTTTATCTTTCGTAAAAAACTCCCAAAATAAAAATTATATCATGTCTTGTTAATCGAGACCATTGGTTGATTGATTGATTGCACCAAGAAAATGAAGCAAATTTTTAAAAGTTGAAAAATTTAGCATTTCACCCTAAGGGGATGTTTTTTTATTTCAAGTTAAAATTAATTTTTAACTACAGCTTCAGCTGCGGCAAAAATAGAATTCCAACGATATATAACATGATATATTTTACTGTAAAACTTTTATACAGGTCCACTTTCATTGTGGCAAAAATCGTTTGTACTATGACAGTTTCGAGACATAACATTTAAAGAAATGGTGTTAATCAGACAGAAAAAATATGCCTTCAAAATTAAAACTCTACCTCTATAGTTTTTTAAGGTATAACACATTTGATTTATTTTAATATGTGGTTTATAATTGATTTTATTCGAGTCAATGTAACACTGATTTAGGTAAGCTCCTCTGAATATTGCGCTCGCCTGTCAATAAGCACTTTAATCAGCTCATTTTGAGTGGTCTGTAGGCGGCCAGTTACAAGGCTAAATTGTCCGCCCCTATCCAACCCGCAGTTTTTCCAGTGGCAGTCTAAAGGTCCCTCCCTGACCGGTCCCTTGATCACAGTCTAAGTGTTGATTTATTGTTTAACTTGTTTTCATCCTGAATATGCATGAAATATTTGCCACTGGGCGTTAAACAACAATCAATCAATCAATCAGATAAGATTAACGGTTGGTCCCTGTGCTGTTTTTATCACGAATAAGGGTGGTGGGCAGGTTGCCTTACATTTTGGACAATTTACAGCTCATTACAAGGGGTGGTATTTTTGTTGCTGCAAGTGTGGTGGAGTCCTGTAATCTAAGACTGTGGTATGGTCCTTTGAAAAAAAACCGGCGTGACATGGACAGAAATGTTTTAATATGGAATAACTTTAAATTATTGTCTTTAATTTGTAATAATTTAAAAATGCTTTTTAGTTCAAGTTGAAAATGTTTAGCTCAAACATCGATATTAACGGGGTTGAATTTATCTTACAAACAACTTCTTTTATTTCACAAGAAAGTTAAAGGCACAGCCATTGGAACGAAAATGCCCCCCACATATGCTTCATAAGCATAAAAATTTTATTTAAAAAACACATGAAAAATGGAGAATAAAATTTCGTTTTATGTCGAAATTAATCGGAAAAAGATTTTTGATGATTGCTTCATATTACGGCAAATCGGATATAGTGAATTATCTATTCATGAGATCTTAAATTCTACTGTGAAAACGAATGTAATGGTCAAATGCACTAATTAAAAAAATAACAACTGATATATATGAAAAACCGACAGACACAAAGTAATACACGCAAGAATCATTACGGCAGAGTGGAAATCTGAAAAAAGTTTAATTTTAGCAAATTTAAATTTGATTACCTCTTAGATCCTATATCACCGACAGTGTTAAAACGTGGAAGACCAAACTGTGAAACATGTAAACGTTAAAATATTCAAGAAAAAAGCACAAGCTCAAACAAAACCGTAATATAAAAATAACAAGCAATGAATGCAACGAATTTTACATTCCAGTGATTTTTTTTTTTTTGGAAAAGTACAGTTCAACAACCAAATTTGTGGCATTCACTTTATCTGTAATTGCAAATATAACTTCTAGAAAGAAAATACTTGTACATGAAATTATACCTGAATATACATACTGTAATTCTGTATCTAATGACATGTTCATTTTTTACGCATTTACAGAGGATAAAGAGCTTTTTAACGTTTAAGGAATTAAATGTTCTTAGGGGAAGTAACTCCAATAACTTCATTTTATAAAAGATTGCACTACAGAATTATAGAATTATTAATGTAGCAAGAAAACGAGATCGCTGATCCTATTTTTGCTTTTTATTTTCTGATAAAATATAATAAAAGCTTTACTTTCCTTTTTATTTTAGAATTCAATCGTTTTATTAATGTGCTCTACATCCAGAAAAATGAAGTTTTTCACTACAAAATCAATGATTTTGCACGAGCCGTTGGTTGAAAACGAGGTCCGTGACATAGACATTTTGATTGTAATTTTTTGAACAGCACAAAATATGTTATCTTTTGAAAAAATATAAAAAAATATTCTATCAATTTCATTTAGACACCCGAACCTCCTTAAACACTTGATACTAATGCCATGTGCCTGATATAGAGTCTGTATCGTCCGGGGCCGGGCTGTTTTAAAGAATTCCGTTGAAGCATCAACATTCTCTTGTTCATACAAATATAAGCGGTTGTCTAGGAAGTGTAAAATTAGCATCTACTACCTGTTAAAGGCTGGCGCTATATAATACGAAATGATTGTTATGCAATATCTAAAAATACCTTTCTTGACAATAACTTTCTACCTGAAAATTAGTTTGTGTATGGTATCAATATTACAAGGTCTTACGGTTCAAGTTTAATTTGACTGTGTCATATATATGGGTAGAACAGGTGATTTTGAGACAAATTTTAAAAAGAGCAAATAATTTAATAGTTGTGACATAAAATTATTTATAATGCTTCATGCAGAAATATTGTGTGTCGTGATGGGAAGCATTTGTTTATTTGCCTCATCTTTCAATGCTTCGTCCATTCCTTGTTACATGTCCATGTGTTAATTTCATCTAATTTAAACATGCTTAGTTTACACACACTAAACTAGCAAGCGCTAAATTATCCTTTAAAATTTTCCCAAAATTATCAATAATAGAAACACACGGAGACTGTGGAATCATCTATTTATATACAAAAACCAGTAAAATTATTAACCTGTATACGTATTAAAAGCAAATGTTGTAACTGTCTCACGCGAATTTAAGCGAAGATAATACTAGGCAGTTCTATATCCGGAACTTACAAAATTCATATTGATTGATTGATTGTTTAACGTCCTGTGGCAAATATTTCATGCACATTCAGGACGGAAACAAGTTAGCAAACAATAAATCAATATGTAGACTGTAACAAAGGGACCAGTAAGTAAGGGACTTTTAGACTGCCACTGGAAAAAATGCGGGTTGGATAGGGGCGGAAAATTTGGCCCTGTAACTGGCCGCCTACTGACTATTTAAAAAGAGCTGTTGCAAGGGGTCTTTAGCGTGCTTAGGACGTGGCATTTCCTAAACACGGGGCGTCTTTAATGTCTCTGGACGGATTGTGAACTTAAACATCCCCCACAATCAAGGAAGTCCCTTTTAAAGGTCTAGTGCCTCAAGGACGGAGATATCTAGTGCCTATTCTTTCCAGGGCACAACCATTAAGAAGGGGAGTTCGAGGATTTATTCTTCCCGCTCGAACTAACGGACGCCCCTTAAGCAGGGGTTCTACCTGCAGGCGGAGAAACCGACAGTCTATTTCTATACCCCGGCCGCTCTCGTGGGTCATATTTATTTGTTCTTTATGCAGCACATCTGATAAGGATAATATAAACGACACGTGCCATGAACAGTTTACATGTCTGTTTGTGATTTTTCAGTGTAGTACAATCAATATGTAACCGACTGCATTTTATGGTTTACATGCCATTAATGGTTGTTAATGTATTTTCTAGTTCCCCACTGCTCATGCTCAACATTGGTGCTATTGACTACATATAAATGTATATCATGTATATTGCTGCAGTTTATAAGCATACACCCTTCTAACATTCTAAAAATAGTTAATCTGCCGATCATTTTCTACATGAAAATGTTTTATTTGTTGACGATTATTTTTTAATGTCCTCAAGTTCAAGTTGAAGCGAATATCATTTATTTTAAGTTCGATCTTATCTAGCAAACGACGTCAAAGCACTCAGTTGTATCTAATGAGGCTGAATAAATATTTTTCATTGGATAAAATCACGTGTGGAAAGTCCAATCAAAATAACACTCTGTCAGTAAGTGAAAATATTATAAAATCTATATTAGGGATAAATAGCATCTGTTCAATTGTGTGTGAATAATTTCACCATTGATGCTTGACATCACTGTATGTCGGCCATAAAGTACATTTGAACTACCTAGAACCTATTGTCCGAATGTGGAAACATATTTCATGAGTTTGTCCTTGAATGAACCACAGAAGTACAACTAAATCGATATAATGACAAACCAAACCACAACGCTCATTAGTGTTAAAGTACAAACATTATATAGGTATCGATGACTATACGCAATATTCTAGTTTTCATACATTAATACATGATCTAATCAGTTTAAGATTCCGCTTAATATGCAGAATCCATTATTTACTAAATGGTCTTAACTATATGATTTAAAGGAATATAATAATACAGCAAGATGGCACAACTACCTGTAATACATTGCAATATCTAGTATTACGGATAAATATTCTTATGATAAATGTGTCTGTGTGGGATTAATGTTACCCCTTTGTCGCACTTGTTTCATCTTGCAACATAGAAATAAAAGGCTTAAGTCTAACATTAGTTCGAGTACTTGCTTTTATCTCCCGGGAAATGAATTGTAAGATTTTAGGAGACGGAAGATGACCATATTAAAATTTTTACATTTTATTGCAGTTACCTGTATATTCCTATCGTCACTTTTCTATAAATTGCACATAAACCTTCTCTTTTCTACTTCATTAAAGTGATTTGACGTGGTTAACGTGATTGTACTTCTTCTCATTTCTGTATCTTTAATACATAAAAGAACTCGAAGATACCAAAGTTGCAGACAGAAATTGTTAAGAAGGAAGAGAGACAAGACCATGGCCAACAAAATGAAACAAAATACAAACATTGAACACACAACACTACACTGAAAACTTAAGTTGGAGTAACACGAACCCTGCAAAAAACCAGGGTGGGTTCAGGTGCGCCGGCAGGTTAAGCAACTCCTGTTCCAGTCGTGTTATTCAGTAGACATTGCCGGTATAGTCTCAATCGATGTTAGTCACAACCGGTATAGGAACTGATTTATATTCAGGACAGTGGGAAGATATCCATTGTCATTTGTGAAATGGGTATTTCGTACCGGTCAATTTAACCAAATCATGACGACGACCGAAAAAAATCCGGAGTGATGATTCTGATCATTCCCTAAGAAACCCTTGGCTCAGTAGCTTTCTTATCAGCTCCAACCCTCTATTTATAAAATCCTGAAGGACAAGTCCCGGAGTAGCGTATCAACTGAGAAATATACACTCCCTATGCAGGTGCGGCTGGAATGTTGCTAAACAACGGAAAGTTTACAATCGGAAAGTCCTCTCTCTTGTCGTAAAGTTTTGTTCTAAATCCGCCATTACTGCCAATTTCTAGATGTATGTCTAGGTATGAAACAGACGTTTCTGTTTCTGTAGTATCTTTGAATTCAAGTTCAATGGTATAGACGCGGCCAATATAGTCACCAAATTTCAGTGAGAGGACATCATCTATATAGCGGAACGTGAAACAAACTTATTGATATAACCTTTTCTCTTTTCTCTGTAGAAGGCTGTATGAAGTCAACTTTATACGAATAAAAGAATAAATCGGCGAGAGCGTGCACAGTTTGTCTCCATTGGAACATATGTACATGTAGCTCTTCTTGATTGGTTTCATTGCAATAGAAAGAGATTATAAAATTTTAATTTTACATACATTAACAATCTTATAATTTTGTTGTTGTGAAAGGTTTTTGATGTTGTCTTAGTGGCTATTGTTTCTTATTACAGTGGTGAAGAGGAGACCAAAAAACCGTAAGGGATAGACAAAAGAGGGCAGTCGACAAACACGACAATCGCGAGAACAAGAATAAGACAAGAACATGACATATATAACAGAAATCTAAAAACACAAAACTATTAACAATTTTGACCCCACCAAAACAGTGGGTGAACTCAGTTGGTTCGAAAGGGTAAGCAGTTCCTGCCTCTTCAAAGACACCCGCCGTATTTTCCATTTCCAGTCTGGTATTAGTCATTTCAGGGTAAAGAGAAAGGTTTCATAGTATCACAACATCCAGGCGGAGAAAGCGAGCGAACAACCTGTATTTGTTTTACTACGCAATTCACACTTTTCAATCTGTGAAACTGATTTTTTAAATTGGTTGACAAAATTGTCATATCGACCCTAACATTTCTTCATGACTTCAACCGAGAAACAACGTATCCCTGTATTAGCAGTTTATGTCTCATCGGCCCAGCTCTGTCTAGAAATTCGAAATTCGATGTATTGAACACATGCTCTAGATAAACATATGAGCTGGGAATCATAAACGACAAACGCCTGGGAAACTGGAATATAACTGCCAATAAAAGGGAAATTGACTGTTGAAAAATTGAAGTCATCACGTTTGTCATATAGTTTTATTTGAAGCCTTCCTCCATTATCTTATTCGAGATGAAGATCAAGGTAATAGGCAGACTTGGGAGTGTCTGTCGTGTCTTTAATTTCAAGCTCTTTTGGGTAGATGAGGTGAAGATAATCACCGAAGCGTGCATTGTTCAGGAATTAAAGGTTTGGATCAACTTTGTTTTTCTTTGTTACAGCTCTTATAAAAGTCTGCCTCATACGAGTTACGAAATAGATCGCATGGAGAGAAGCACAATTAGTGCCCACGGAATACCAATCTTCTGCCGGAAAACTCGTCCAACAAACTGAACAAAGATTTAATATTTTTGTAATTTCCTCCTCTATGTATTTCTTTTTTATTGTGTATTCCGTTGAACAAAGTTTTTTTGGATTTACCTACAGCGATGTATTTGTATCGTCATTCGCCATTCTTTTTGAGAAAGCTACTATAAATCAGATCTTTTAGTCTTGGTATAAAAGTATATATGGTATTGCTGTATAGAGTGTGGAAAAATCAAATGTTTTGATGCTGTTAACAAGAGGAAAAAAATCTTTAATTTTAAGACTTCCATTAGGTCTTCAGAGTTCCTATATATCCACATCTGATGTATGTCATTTCTTGCGTGCACTGTAGATTATGTCGCAGTATTTCTGGTGGAATATCTTGATAGAAGTAAGAATTGAAGTTAAAAGCTTTGAGAGCGGCTTTGGTGGAGCATTTGGCAAATCTAGCAATAAAACGCTGCTTACAACGTTTGGTATACAAAACAATAAAGGGAAATCATAGTCCTCAACTTTCAACTCAAATTTGGAGTTCATCAATCAGTAAATTGTGATCATTTAATAGTAATATATACATGCGATTATTAACCAGTAAGTCAAAGAAGTAATATTTGATATAAGCGAACATGGATCAGTTGGAACCATAATTCAGTGCCATACAGTATCAATTGTCACTTGTATATACAAATAGGCCCATGGTTGTATAGAGAGAATCTATGTAAAGTTACAAAATATTTTTAAGCGAATATTTTAAAAGAATTTGTAAACGGTATTTTTTTGTGGAATTAAATAAATACTCACTTTTATTATTAAAAGACATGCAAGAACCGCATAGCAAAAATGATATAATATAGAATGACAAATTACCCACAATGTCGGATTCTTTATGGATCCAGTGATATCAACTATTAATAGACAAACTGTTGTAGAACAACAAAAAAAGACAAATTCGCGATAGCCGATTACTTTAATTTTACTTGTCTTTTTGCAAATATATTTTTGTTCTTGATAAATACAAGTCAGTGAAATTAAAGTTATGTATAAAAATATTGTGTTACTAGTATCGTGTCATGTAATATTTTCAGGTAGGAGACGTTATGCGTGGGCCACACGACAGTCACTTATGTGATTCGCTCTGTTTCGTTTCCGTCTTTTTTATTTGGGGGGTGTAGTGTATACCCAAAAATCACTATAACACATTAACAAGACCTAATTCTACATCGTTGTTGTTTGTGTGGTCCTACTGCAGTTTGGAACCGAGCGTACAAGTAGAAAATATGAAATAATTTAACTTTTATGAGACTTTAATAATTTCTTTTCTAGGGCACAATTTAATTTTAAAAGTATGCTAGATCTCATAAAATATATGTTAATGAGCCAATTTAATTATTTTATATTTTTGCAAATGGGTGCCTTTGATGTGCATTGTGACGGATATAGTGTTATTACTAAATGACGATATTTTCGAAACGACAAGTAAGGAAATGATGTTCAAACATGTTGAAATAACAAATTTTCCTTCTTATAACTAAATTATGCAATAAAATCGGTTAAAATATGTTTTAACTTTAAAGTTCATTTCGTCATGCACAATTTCTAACATATATATATATATATATATATAATGTCAATGTCAAGACAATTAAACAAAGAAATAAACAAGTAAAAATTTTTATTTTGATTTTTATTGCTTAGCAATGTATTTAATTATATAGATTACCAATGTATTTTATACAGGGTAATCAGGTGCGGATCCAGACTTGAAAAAGTGGAGTACACTTTTTGTGGACCTCTTGATTATTCAATTTCTCTCGATTTCTAATGGCAATGAGCCAAAATTAGCCCCATACTTATTTTTATCATTTTGCATTTAAAAATGGGGCCGGGCACACCTGCCCCCTGGATCCACCCCTTAAAATTAAGGACGCATACAATTTATGATATATATCTGTTATTACCCACAGAAAAGTCTGCTACATACTGAGTTACAGAAGCATGTTTTTTAAGTAATGACTCCCCACCCCATAAAAAAAACACATTTCAAGCCCTTCCCAATTAGCTCATTAGGACTATCTGTACCAAAATTTATCACTAGCCTGATAATTAACTCTCTTGCTGAAATATGTTGTTAATGTAAATAAATACAAAATGATCTTAGAGTGTGCACATAAAATTTATCACTAAAAGGAAATAGAAGTGTGTTTTTTAAAATTATATTTTGCCATGCACCATTTCTTTAAACGTATAAACACAAGCATAATGTTGATGTCAGGACGATAAAACAAACAAACAAATACATGATAGATGACTAATGTTTAAAAAGGTACAAGATGATACATTATAAACAATACTATCTGCATCATATATTGTTGGATTGAACCAAACATATAAAAACCATATTTTTAATGTATTCTGGGTTATTCCTTTGAAGACATGTCGGATATGCCACAAAAGACGTTGACAAGTTTTTAGTTAGCATAAATTTGGTCATAGCTAGGTCGATGTACATAGACCTAGTGATGATAAAATGACACATGTGTTTTGTTTTGTAAAGACGAATATATGGCGAATGGATAAATGATGAAGACCCGTCCTGCGAAAACGTTTTCAAACCTTTCCTTTTTTGGCATCCGATTTAACTACCTGTTCCAAAATTTTTCACATGGCTCATTATCAAAACTTGCTGGAGTAAGATATCATTGTTAAATGATGTTGAAATAATGACTTTGTTATAACAAAACTAAATAAGTTTAAATTCTACTGTCACTTGGTGGGTGGCTGTCTCATGGACAATCATGCCACATCTCCTATTTTTATATGTATGCGCTTCGCTGTCTACAATTGTTTGATAAAAGGAAGAAATTCAAGGTAATATTTTTTAGGAACTTGTTTCGAGTCCCACTGAAATCGATTGAACTAACGACAATCTAGAAAAGATGTTGATTGGATTTTTTGGCATATACATTGTATTACATATTATTTCTTTTAAGTAATCGTTAATCATATGAGAGTGTGAGAGTGGGCTTCGAAATTAACTCGAAATGAACTAATTCTTACACATTATAAAAATAATCTCAAACAGTTGAAAACATGAATAAACAAGTAAACCTCTCTTTTGCATGAGAAATCAAATGTTTAAAACAATTACATTTGTCAGTGCCCAGAATAATAAACACCAGACGTTTTGTTTTATTAAATCCAAGATTATCCCAAAATTGAAAAAAACAAACAATTTATGACAACCAATAATTGTTTCTTTCAGTTCAACACATGCATTTTAACAATGTCTGTTATATTGTTTATATGAAGGTACTTCCATGTTCAGACGCGTGCTATTTTAGTAACGTATGTATATGAGAAATGGACCAAAGATGGGGACGCCCTCCCTGAAATGATTTCCCAGACCACTACCCATCCTGCTTATTTAATCGGCTTAATTTGATATTCTGTACCAGAATTTATCGATAGCCCCATAATCAATACTTATTTGGTATGATGCCAATGGTTTTTGTAATTGTATGAATTAAGGGTCTTTAATACAGCTAGACCGAGGGAATATAAAAAGGTCCAGTAATTTATATCCCGTTCGTTCTAACACACTTTTTTGACCAATTTAATGAAATTTAAAATTAAGACTTATTGACATTTGATCAAATGCTGGACGATTCAGAAATGAAATTTCTTTCAAATATAAATTGTTCATCAGATGTGATTCTAAATTTGATCTGTCAAATCAACTTTGAGGTTCTTTATCTCACCATGTTATTAAAGAATATCTACATTTTTGCATATCACTTAATGTATGACAAGCATGGAGTACGATTGTTTAAGCCAGCATTGACCATTTATTTTACTTTTTTCCTACTGCATACAAAAAGGAACGCCTTTGCATATAAAATCCAATCAGAAGCATGAATTTCGATCTATGATGCTGGATTTTATAGAAACTCAGGTTTTGATACTTTTTTCCTTTAGGCAAGGGAGACTCTCCAATCAGAAATAACGAATAACCATAATGAATTACCAGGCTAACGAAACTAAGGGTTACAATGGGAATGTTCGTCCTTCGTATTTTAAAGAAAAATTTGGGATGTATGCAAGAAAGACAAAACCGACATTTTACATACGTTTTTAGCAAATATTCAAAAGCCAAAATTATCTGCGTCATCTACAATGGATTATTATTATATTCATCAAACTATTACTTATGGATCAAATGAATTGCAGTTATGACGTTATTAACGCCGTAAATGTTAGCGAAATAAAAAGATAACAATCAATGAATTTTATAAATAACAATGTTGGAAAGCTGTAAACCGTATCTTTAAAACCAACATACAATCCAGTACCCGAGAATAAAAACGAACATATAACTCAAGCACGGGGAGCTTTTTTACGACATCCACACTCCACAGGAGACAAACTCCGTAGATATAATAAAAATAAAGACTCGGGAATTTATACCGGAAAGACACGATCCATATCTTACTTTCATTAAAAGCAAGTATTCAAAAGTGAAATTTTACTACGTTTAAAGTGCATTTATTGATGTACCTTAATATTTAACCCTGCACCTTGATCATTTATTCCGACAACTTGATTCAATTTGGGAATGTTACATTTGAACATTTGTAAATAGAAAATTCTTGGCACCGGAGCGGTCTCCAGGGCTCGACCCACAGAGCTGACACAACGCGAACCCCAGATGGCGGGTAGGGGAGGCCCTCTCGTAGGGGGTTGCCAGTTTATAATACGAAAAGCCGGGTCGTGGACCATAGTGGGTGACGTGTTTGGAGAGTGCCAAGCTATACTTGCACGTAAAAGACCCCTTTTGTAGTTTTCGAAAAAGAGCAGGTGTATGCCGCTACAAAAGGCTAAATTTTTCGTCCCTACCCATCACTCCCTTATCCAGTGGCAGTCAACAACCGTTGCCATGTTGTGTCATATCCCACCCCTCTTTC